>AYEL01039892.1:0-37244 GCA_000484575.1 Olivierus martensii
ATAGTTATATTATATTACAATTTAAGATAATATTAATGATTACTTTATATGAAGAATATGTTGTTAACCATAATCTGAAATCTTTATGAGTATTTTCATATGTTAATGATTCACAGATTTGTTCAAGTGAAGTCATCCAGGAAGCAGCTAAATCACAATTTTGAAGAAGAATCCAAGAACCTCTATTTTGAGCTCTTTTAATGATTTTTTCAGCTTTAGATCCCTGAAAAATATTCATAAAAATGACAATTATGAATTATATTTATTATTTATAATAAAGTTAAATTTAGCTATTAATTTCATTAATACAGATGATATCTAGATACTTAACAAATAAAAGTTGAATAAAATACAGAAAATGTTTTCTTTTCAGTTTTCTAACTATATATCACATCAACATTAAAAATGTGCACTATAAGTCAAGACTTGTCAATCTGCAACTATTGGATCAACTATCTGTACACAGTCTATGCAATAGTTGCAGACTGGCAATTAAAAAATAATTAATCATTATTTTTTAGTTGGATTAGTTTTTTTAGTTACTAACTAATGCTATATTATTTCAATAAAATTATTTTGCATGTTTTATACTAATTTTGTTACTGTTTCAGATATGTTTTTAGAAAATGCTTTATCTAAATTCACAGTACAAAAAAAAAAAAGAAATTTTAAAATTTTATTCTATTTTTCATTTTGGATTTTCTAGATAGTTCTGCATAAAAATAATATTGTGTTCTTATTGGGCTTAATAACAGAAAAACCTTCTTAAAGGAAATGTGTATTTGTCTGACAGCACAGAAACAAATTAGTTTAATATATTTTTGATTTTCTTTACATACTTTTTTATGTTATCAAGTGCAATATATTAATAATATCAGCATTATCCAATATTTCATATGCATGTATTAGCCTAAACTGAAAGCCATATTATTTATAATTATAATTTCTGAGAGATGATAACTAATATTTCTTTAAAGGATTATTTTCTAATGAACTGCATGCATATATTTGAGAATTTCTCTAAACTTCCAATAGATTATATAAATATTTATACTCATTTGATACTGCATAATGTTATAACCATGATTTATCTCATGATTTTTCTGAGAATGATTACATATTTGTTTTATTGATCATATTTGTTGATCATATTTGTTTTAATTTTATTATTATATTACTTTAGAAAAAATGATTATGTGCAAAGTGAAAAAGTGATTATCTGGAAATTACTAATAATATTAAAATATTCCTGTAATGATGATTTTTATGTCATTAAATACAAGATAATACTATTCTGAAAAATTTGTCAAAAGAAAATTGTAGTTTTTAAAGAATATAATGCTGCATATTATTTATGAACCACATAAATATGGGAGGACAATGTGGATACTACAATGATCATAAGGTGGGTATAAAACTTTGAGATGTCAACTATATTTGCAATGTTTGAGATAGGGGCACCCAACCCCAATTCGCCTGTTGATTAAAGTTCAATCCAGGAGTCATCAATGATGATAACTAGCTGTAGACTTTTGCTCAAGTTGTCAAATCTGTGGTCAGGAACTTTATGAAAAAAACACAATCAGTAGAAATAAATATGATGTTAATTATTTACAACTGCAAGAATAATTCTTCCATACAATAAAACAATATTAGTATTTTTAAACTGAGTTCTCTTCATTATACAATCAACGATACAAATGGTGACAGCAGCACAGGATGACCAATACACCAAGGAAGGAAGAACTAATATAGAGATGAAGACAGACAACATTTATATGGACAGATGGTTTGCATAAAGTTGTGGCTAGATGACACATTATTTCTGCTTCCTGGCTTGCTATCTAGGAAACTTCCCACTGGCAGCAAATGACATCAAGGCAAGCTGCAAGTGTAGGTATAATATTTATTATTCTATTAGAAAAAAAAAAATGTACTTTTTAATTAAGAATAAAGCATTTTCTTTTGAATGTTGTATTTGTCTAATTTATTTCTTTCTGTGAGGTAGCACATAACCAGATCCTCACATTCTTGCAATGCTGACACAAATCCTAGAAGAAAGATATTAAGATGAAGATCAACTTTTGAAAAAAATTTATTCTAAAATAACATATTCATATATATATGTTATTTTAAAATAAATTTTTTAATAAGCTTATCTTCTTTGTAGTCTCTTTCTAATTTCCATAATCACCACGGCAAGTATAGTTGATACCTCAGTTTTCAATCCAACCTATATAATATGGTTTCTACATTAATCAGATGAGAAAAATAAAATAAATTCACTAAATATGATCCAGAAGCAGTTTTACTGAAATTTATAAACCAAAGTTTTGAGACAATAATCAAAATAAATTTGTGACATCCAAACCTATATCAAATAAAGAAAACTATTATCTGAAAGAGAGTTCAAAAAAGATTATTTGGACCTATTATATTAATTACACGTTTTAGCAAGATTTATAATCTCATAATAGCTTGGATTAGTTGAAAAGCATTGAAACTTAAAAAATTAAAGTTATTTGTACAAAATAAAGAATAATAGTTTTTCACAGAAGACTATTACCAGAAGAGATAACCTTTCAATCAATAACAAAATTTTATCTGATCAGTTCATCCATTAGTAAAAAGTGCATATTTCAGTGAAATATCTGAAATAATCAATATCTCTAAATGAAATTATTCAAATTTTTGAAATCATTGAAGAATATTTCTCAAATTATAAACTATGAAAGGAACCATTACCAGGAATAAATAGGGAAAAGATCATGATTAAATTCATCCTTTCAGAAGTCATATTTATAATCAATATGGTCTAAAATAATTGATAGAATACTTGGATATCTCATTTGAAAAATTAATATCGAAATCATATATTTTGCTAAAAATATGCATTATTTTCAAAAATGTTAAATTAAAAGGATATTCAAATTTATAAGTTAACAGAGATGTTACTTTTATTACAAACCTAATGTATTTGTAGGATTCCTTCAGAAATTGAAAGTTATCTTATATTGAACCCTGAGATATTAAACTTATAATATATACTGTATTGCATAATATATAATATAGAGTGAATCAGTAGAAGTATAAAGTTTGAGTTTCTGAAATAAATCTCCAATTATAAAAAAAGTATTTTTGGCAAAACCTTTAACATCTTTTAATATCGTGCTAACATGCTAAATAACTACAAACTTTTGCAAGATGTCTACTCTTAATCATTCATTATTGTAATATTTTAAATTTTTGTATACTTTTTAAAAATTTTCAAAAATTTGATTAAAATAAATTAGTATTTTCATTAAAATAAAATGATATGTTTATATGTATAAGTGCTTGTAACTTAAACTGCAGTCCTATCAGACTGAATGAAATGTTATAAAAAATTGTTTTTGAAAACAAATGTTGAACATTGGATTATCTATGATATCATCATAACATTATTTACAACTAGTTGGATATAATTAATTGAAATATGTAACAATTTTTCAGCATAAACAATCTTAAGCATGATTGAGAATTAAAACTATTAATATAATACACAGTATATATACTTACTTGACCTTGACCAAGAGAAACAGTTTCAAAATTTTCATTTTGAATTCCTTTCTTTTTAGCAAATTTCCATAAAGTTGTTAAAGGATCAAATCCAGGTGCTAAAATAAATATAAGTGGTATAATTTGTGTAGAATTTTCATAACAGTGTTCTAAATCAGGGGGTGATGGACACACAAATTTTTCCCCTATACAACTTTTAATAAAACTTGTTACCATTTGTATTATCTAAAATTTAAAAATATAATTTATTAATATAAATTGTTTATTAAATAAATTTTAAAATTAAATATTTGATCATATTATTGTTGTTTACCTCCCTGTAGCTATAAATTACTTGACCATGAAGTCATGTTACATTTGAGTCATGGTTTCAACTGCATATATGATAGAACAAAGGATTAACAGTACATTTATAAATTAAAATAAATGCACAAATATAATTAATATTTATTATTTACATAATAATTAATCATTATTGCATTTTTATCGTGTGAATTAAAGCAATTTTTTGATATAAAAATAACCAGAAAACTTAAAAAACAAATGGAGGTAGGTGTAGGAAGTTCTCCCAATCTGACTATATAGGTAACTGAATATAGGTGTATAATGTAGTCAGCATTAAATAACTCTCTCACTCTATTTGTTAAATAGTAATCTGAAAGACAATATATACACATGTCCAGGGCCACCGAGAGAATTTTCAGGCCCGTGACAAGTCTGTGGTCCGGGCCCCACTTAAAAAAGTGCATCACTTTGGTTTAATAAAAATCTTTCATAAGATTCAGTAACATAACTAACCTATGTTTTTTTCTGTGTGGCATAACACAGCTTTCCACCAAGGAACTAAGTGATAGGTTATTCCAGTGTCCTTCATGGGCTAACTATACCCTTGGTGAGATTAGGCATCAGGTGAAGGATGTGATTCAACACGTAGATTCAGATCTGTTCTGAGAAACTTTGTATGAGATCTGGGAGCTAAACCTGGATACACCAGGCACAGCATGCTCCTAGTGCAGCCGTCCATCCTGAAATTGATCTTTTGAATTGTTTGATAAATAATTTTGTACTTATCAAACAGTGTTATATATAGAATAAAATAGTTTATTTTGGCACAATTGCTTTGGGTGCGCTCTGGTGGTGGCCTGCGAACTATTGAATACGTTATGTGACACATTTAGGCTTGACGGTCAGGCCCTCTTCGATGCTGGGCTCATGACAAAAGTCTCAGATGTCATCTCCTCTCAGCAGCACTGAGCATATCAGAAGAAAAACAGAATTATTGGTTAAGAAAATGGCAGAAGCTGCAATTTAGTTGAACAGGAAGAAATCATACAAAAAAAAAAATAAAATAAATCTTTTAAATAAATGAAGAAATTAGAATCAATTAATGAAAACGAATATGATTTCTTTAAAATACTTTAATATTCATTAAAATTGAAAAATAGTTTAAGTATTTTATAAAAAGAAAATGAAGTATAGAGAATTAAATTATTTTGCCAGGTCAGATTTTCAAAATTTTGGAATTTTTTTTACATGATCATAGAATACATGACAAAACTAAGATATCTTAAAATTTTCAACTATATTATTTAAAAAATAAAGAAAATATCATGATTTATATAAATATGCAAATTTTCAAAAAATTTATGAATATTAATTTTTCATTTAGACAAATCAAAATATACAGATACATATCTTAAAAATATTAATAATTATTATTATTTGTTTTATTGATTATATAGCACCAACATCCAAACTATATAAAAAGAGAGTTGAGATTTTATATTTATATACAATAGTCTATCATAAGACAGGAATTCAAAATAAATTTTTCAATCTATTATTTTTGAAGGCAAAACTTATTTCTTAAATAATAATTTACCTTTTTTTCTTCATTTTCTTTAGATTTTTGCAAAGATTTTAATTTTGTTTTGGAATGTTTTAAATTTTCTCTAGATTGTAAATCTTGACGTTCCAAAACTCCATATTGTTCTTTTTTCTCATCACTAATTTTATTAAAATGCTCAAATTTTCTGTAATATTTAAAATTTAATTAATGTACAATTTGTTACATGTTTACAATTAATATTTATATATATTTTCTGTGTACTACTGAAATAATAATGTATAAATTATTTTTAAATTTGCTATGCTTAGTTGTAAAATAGAATCTTTTTAATAGATTATTCTCTCTTCCTAACAGATTAATAAAATAAAAACTTGGCACATTAATTATTTATTTATTTCTAAAATAAACTTTTGTGACATTTTCACAAATTCTTGATATATAATAGAAATATTCTCCAACAAAATAATTTCCATTTTATTATCACTATTCTACTCCTGACAGTAATTGTTTGAGTTCTTAATGGGGGATTCAATATTCATTATTACAACAGTAAGCAAAAAAGTAAAAAGTCAAAATTTTTGATACCAGGTGTTCTTTTATTATTATTTTTGAATTTATATTATTAGAAGCCTATGTTTATATTTAATATTAATATCAGGTAGCATTTAATGATAATTTAAAATAAATGTGTCAATTGATATATAAAATAATTTATATATTATATCAAACTAAACTATTATTAAACAGAAATAAGCATTTTCTGATTAAACAATTGAAGATTTCTTATCTTAAATTCTTCTTTACAAATAAATTAATTGATAGATTTAATTTCTAATTTTATTTTGTTTTGTTTACAGAACACACATAGAACTCAAAATTGGATGAACAAGTATGTTGTTGAGATGAGATGCAAGAATGCTTTTGCTTGGGATTGTATACAGTTGGGATTGCATTGGGATATAAATCCAAAGCTTCTTAGTTTGATCTTAGCTTGGGAATAAACTTTTCTTGAGAAAGTTTAAAAATGCATTTAAAATAATAATATACAAAGACTCCAATATTAATATAAATTTAATTAAATATTTAAATTTTTTTAATTTAAATTTTTTTTTCGATATATAATAAATTAAAAATAATTTATTAGGCCATAGAAAGAAATGCTTTCTTAGAAAATGAATTGGATGATAAAGAAACATTAAAAGTGATGGTCCAAAGGCTCAAAGATGAAGCAAGAGGTAATATTTATTCTTTTGTTTTTAGTTTTGAATTTTTAATTTAAGACAAAAATTAATGTTAGGTTTAATTGTCATAAAAATAAAGAAGAAACAAATAATATAGTTCAGAATAAAATGTATTACATTAAAGAAAAGAGTTTTACAAAAAATTTTTAAAGTAGTATCAAAAGAAAATAGAAGATTATAGGAAATCAGTTTAATGACGATATGATAAATGCTATTTGAGTTTAAAGGACAGTGGAGTAAATTGATTAGATTAAAAAAAACGTTAATTTCTTAATATAATCTTGATATATATTACACTAGAAGTGGATATTTTTGCAGAGATACAGTGTAAAACATCTGTGTAATCATCCTTTGGGTCCAGTGACTCATCCAAGACTCCAAAGTGCATCATTATAATATCACCTGGCATGTGTTGTTATTAATCATATAAAATCATTTTGATATCCTAATGATGTCACAGTTGTGTAATCATTAGGATATATCAACATAATAGTAAATGTTATTGTCTATATATTAAAAAACGTTAAAATTGAGCCAAAAAAACGGCTGTGCTATGCCAGATACCCAGCTAATAAAAATAATTATCATATCTTCTAATGACTTTATCAAATGAATAAATTTTATTCAAACTGTCTTATCTATCAATGATAAAAAAATTATTTAAAAATAATTATCAATATGTTTTGTTTGTTTAGAAAATGATTCACAGTTTATAGCTTAATTATTGAATAAATTTATAGATAATAAATTGCTTTAAAAGTAAATAATAGAAAATAAAATCTTAAGTGATTGTCGATTTTTTTATAGATTATAATTTGAAAGAGGAGAATTAAAATTGATAAATTTTAAATAATCTTAAGATGATTGTTTAATTAATTAATTTATACTCATAACTTAATTACTTTAAAATGACTTTAAAAAAAAAAGAAGAATTTGTTTAAAAAATAAACAGAAATTGTGAATATTTTGATTTTTTCTATAATACGATGCGTATAAATTAATGAAAATGAGAGAGGGAATAGCTAAATAATTTCAATTTTTTTATTGATGTCTTTTTGATTGATAGTTATATAGATCAGCACGTCATGATAAAAATAGTCTTTATTCAAATACTGTATAACATAACGTAAAATAGATTGGAATAAAAAAATTAAGGCTAAATGATATAACCATTAAAATATTTTAATTCAAGTAGATAATAAAAATTTGTAATTATAAATTTCAGATCTCAAACAAGAATTGAAAATTCATCAGTCGGGCAAACTTAATAACATATCACAATATTTGGATGAGAATTCAAAATTAGAAAGTTTGGAGAAGTGTAATGAAAGAACAGAGGAAGATGAAAAAATAAATACAATCACTAAGTGTAAGTTATTCAAAAATAAATTTATAATGCAGATTGTTCTTGGTTTGTGAGTTCCCCGGGATTATTTTTTCTCAAATATGAATAATCAAAAATATTGAATATATGAGCAATAATTACAATAAATAAATGCTAAACATTTATAAATAGTATATCAAACCAATAACTGTCCGATCAGCTTAGCCGCGACCATCGACACAAGTACATGTATGATGACTGAATGAGTCCAGTGACAAAATAGGGATGACAGCTTCACACATGGATGTTTTCAAATGCAAGATAACTGAAGTTGAATGGAAGTTTATTGTAATGTCGAACGCTAAATGATTAGTTTTGACGTTGGAAATAGTATATTTAACAGAACTTAATATAATATTAATTCAATATTCCCACCCGTCATTATACTGACTGCGACTCTCCCTTTCGCATTTGGACACATCCACCTTAGCTAGGTGCGGCTTTTGTGGACAGACAATCCTTAGCTATAAAATATAGTATGACTAGGTTTGTAGCAAAAACTCTGTCATCTGCTACAAAATCGGTAAAATAAAAATGGTGGCCAAAAAGCGAATATAGCACATTGTCTGATTTTAATCGACATATTGTATAAATAACTTCTATTCCTGGATTGTGCCTAAGGCAGTAATTCATCTGTATTAAAGATCATCATCTTATTTGTTAAAGAATTTTTATTCTTCATTATTATTAACATTATTATATATATATTATACATAAGATGATATAAATAATTTATTATTATTGTAATTTGCTTGATTTTTTTTGTGTTTTCATTTTTTTAAATAAATAAATTACTGCTTAATCATAAACTATTGATTTTACTGGCTTTTACTTAATTTTATTGTGGTCAAATTGCATTGCTCAGAATGGAACCCCTGATTTTAACATTGTCAATGGAAAATTGATTTTTGGGTTTTATGATTTCTTAATTTATGAGCTAAGAATGAATTAATTCATAAAGTTGAGAATTACCTATAATATATAACTAAATAATTTATTTAGTCTTTTAAGACCAATTTGTTTAAACATAAATTCCTATAAAAATGGATTTTTTTTATTTTTTTTCAACAGGTTTAATAGATAATCACGAAAAGCCGACCGTAACTCCTGCAACACGAATTTCTGCTCTAAATATTGTTGGAGATCTATTAAGGAAAGTTGGTGTAAGTTTTTTTCTAAAATATTTGACTCGTTTTTACTTTTTTATATAATAAATTAAACATAATGTATAGTTTTATTTATCACTAGATAAATAACAGATAATGGCACAGGAATAATAAATTAAAATCAGTTGCATTTAATAAATAAGTATGAATTGAAAAAATAATTCTAAAAAGTGATATCAAGAGTGAAAATATATTGATGTCATTAATTTCAAAAAATCAAATTGACATATATATTCTTAAGAAAATTAATTAAAAAGTTTTATATCAATCTCTATGCATAACTATAAATTTCTATACAGTAGTGCCTCGCAATTCGACACTAATCCGTCGCTAAAGTAACGTCGAATTGCAGAACAATATTTCCCATATAAGACTATGTAAAACAGATTTTCGTTATCGGTCCCATCCCACTCCCCTAATGGGTAAGTGAGAGAGATACACTATATTATTTACTTTATTATATGTGTTTTACTATTTTTACAAACTAAATTACAAAATACACTATTTTATATACAAAACACAATTTATTAGCCCTTGGATATTGGAATGAAATCTTCCAGCAGACACCCTAGCACCAATAATCTTCTCTCTCTGTGGCCAAACGTGGCCACAGTTGTCCTATGAATGCCATATCGAGTTACATTTTAATTGTTCTACCTTTCTGCACTTTATCTACAGTTTTTACTTCATCTCTTTGTTGTTCTTTTCGGAATTATTCCTCTGGTCAGTTCTGTTTGAACCCATCCTTACATTTCACTCAAAAAAATAATAATTACAAATTTTTTACTTTTTGAAAAATGTAGAATTGAAAATTAATGCAAACAACATGGGCAAACACCAAAGTAGCCCAAAAAGAACTGATAAATAAATAGGGCAAACACCAAAGTAGCCCAAAAAGAACTGACAAATAGCAAATGGCTGGCAAACACCAAAGTAGCCCAAAAAGAACTGACAAATAGCAAATGACTCAGCAAACACTAAAGTAGCCCAAAAAGAACTGACAAATAGCGAATGACATCACCACAATTCCATGCACGCGCATGTGCCAACCTGCGAAACTCAAATGTCGAATTGCGACGCATCACTGTATATACATATACCAAACCCGCAAAACTCAAATGTCGAATTGCGGGACATCGAATTGCGAGGCACCACTGTTCCCGCAAAACTCAAATGTCGAATTGCGAGGCACCACTGTATTTACAAATCGATGAAACTGAAATGTCGAATTGCGAGACCGACAAATTGCGGGACGTCGACAAATGTTGAATTGCGAGACCAATGAATTGCTGGACATTGAAGTGCGAGGCACCACTGTATAATTCTATATTTTTAATATAGAAGTATATAATAAATTTTTCTATATTAATAATCTGTGCTCTCAGTTTAGTCTATTTTTTTAGTATGCAAATAGAATGGGTTGAACATTTATAAGAAATTGTAGAGATATTTGTGGTCAGAGTTAGCAGATTACTATTGAATTCAATAGTGTACTTTTTTATTATGCTGATAAACTCTGGTCTGCTTTATTTTATAAATATATTTAGTTTGCTACAAAAATATGCATGCACGCATGCGCGCACACATTTACGCACATGCATAGTTTAGGAATTTCTGGATTCTCTGAATCTGATTTGGCTCCGTATTCCAAATGCCTTCCTTTCTATCTTTTGTCCTCATTTCGATACTGAGCTTGACCTGATTTAAATTTTTATTGTTCAATGTAATCAATTAGAAAAATATATAAATAGCTTAAGGCAATAACATGCTTTTCCACTAAACAAAAGTTTTAAGATATTTGATTTATGGATTTTTCTTAAATGTAAAACACTAGACAGAATTATAAATAGATATTCTTCTTTTAGTAGATACAAATAATCTTAAGAATTATTTTTATTGAAAGTGCGACACTATAAATCCTGAATTGCATATATTATATTTTATAAACTCTAATGAAATTTCTTGCAAAAAATCATTGCATGTTATTGGCCAAAGCAGTTTATATATTCAAAACTGAACTATGATCTTCCAAAAATTATTGCAGAAAAAGGTTTTTCAATATCCTAACACTACATTAATCCAGTATTACTTCGAATTTAAGCCGCAGTAGGATTTTAAAATTGGAAAAAAAAAAATGATTTTATAATAGGTATTGAAAGTAAGAAACATTTTAAAAAAAAAAAGATTTTATAATAGGTATTGAAAAATAAGAAACATTTTTACTTAAATTTATAATAAGTATTGAAAAATAAGAAACATTTTTATTTACTTAAATAGTACTAATATGCATAATAAGCTGTTGAAAAAATTGTAATCAACAATTGTAATACTATGCGCATACATAGAGCATAAAGCAAAAGTCCGAACGTTGGGGAGTGGGAGCTTGGGTGAAATAAGATGTTAAAATATTCGCTTTGAATTTAAGCCCCATACAAATTTTATGTCTTAAAAATCCGAATAAAAGTGCGGATTAAATTCGAAGTAATACAGTATATAATAACATAATTTTTGAATTATCATCATCTTTAACCAAAGAATTATCAGGGTTAGCAAAGAAACTATATGACAGTAAAGTGCATGAAAGACTGCAAATATAAAAACATTTGACTTATACAATGCTTTTTTTGTGATGATGATAGGACATATCAGATTAGCATGCCAACACATATTTTCCCGATTTTTTTCTAGTATGTTAAATAATTATTTTTCATTCTGAATCATCGAAATAAAAGTAAAGAAACTAGGATAAAACCAAAATTATTCATAATTAAGTAAAACTGTAAGCTAAATGTTATTAACAACTAAAAGAATAAAATCCTGATGCCAATCTGTTGGAATAAACAAGAAATTTGATACATTTTTACATCATAAATATATATGACATCAACAGTGATACAAAATGTATAGAGTGAAATTATTAAATAATTGTGAAAAAGTTAACAAAACTTTTATAACTACAGTAAAACCTCGATTTTACGGACTTCGAATTTTACGGACACCATCCCAAAAAATAAAATAAATAATATTAATACAATATTTGCATAAACTGTCTACAGTACTATATTGCGTGTAAAATAAAGCACTCATTTATTGCATAATGCATCATTTTTATTTTAACAACTTACCTAAATTTAATATTTAGGTAAGTTTTTAGGCATAAGTCACATTAATTAGTACAGGTATGTTGAAAATGCTAATTAATGTTTATAAAAAAATTTTACTTCGATTTTACGGACTAGTCTTGCCCCCTATAGTCCGTAAAATCGAGGTTTTACTGTATTTATATAATTGCTATGATTGAACAATTATATAAATTGTCGAACAATATTCTTTCTTTGCATTTACATTTATATAAAAATATTTCATGTGGGAATATCTATATCTTTTTTATTAAATATATTTTAATTATTCTTAGAATTAGTTTTAGCTTATTTGAAATATAGTCAAAAGTCATAAGATATATAATGAAAAACTCTTTAATCAAGTTTTTTGAATAAGAGTTTGATAGGATGATCCCCTGATCTTCAATATTTCAAAATTTGATTGATATCAAATATGAACCCTTCAGTGATAAATATTTTATTGTTTATAGGGTTGTATCTTCATGAGAATAACTTAAAAAAGCTTATTAAGTTACTACATTAAGGAATATTTTGAAATGTGTAAATTTTATTTTGATATGTGTCTTTAAATATGCAAAATAGATCATTTTAACATATTCAAATTTATCTTGATTAATATTTATTTTAGGAGTATTGTCAAGATATTTTGTTACATATTTGCGATGAATATTCCCATCAATGTATTAAAATTTGAATAAGTATTACTGTAAACATTTTATGAATTTGATTTTTAAAAAAATATATAAAAATCTATTCCCCGTTAACAGAAATGGAATTCGAGTTTTGAATCTTAATTTTCCGAAACGAGAACGATCTACTATTCTATATAAAAGTTTTCTATAATTGAGGTGTGTAAGCAGATGGGCATATTTGTTTTCTTTTTCACAATCTGAAACGAGAACGATCTACTATTCTATAAGTTTTCTATAATTGAGGTGTGTAAGCAGATGGGCATATTTGTTTTCTTTTTCACAATAAATTATATTTGAATTGATTTATTTTTTATAACAAATATTATCTAAAATTATCAAAATGAAAGCAAACATTATCGATGTACATATGCTATGCTTAATCTGGAAATGTTATTCAGATAAATATATAAGCATTGTTAAGCTTTTTGTGCAAAACTTATTAAAATAAAAGATCTTTCCTTATTTTATGATTTTATATACTTCCTGTAAATATTCTTTCTAAAAGTCGATATTTAAAATTATGTTAATCGAAATAATTTAAATTTGAATTTTTTTTAAAATGGGATAATTCATTTCACAATATAATCAGACAAGTCCCAAATTTATTGTTCACAATTTTATATTGGTTAAAGGATATTGCGGTATATATTCAATAATGAATATATGGAAATGTTGTTATTAATAAGTAGCTATATTATATAAAATCCATATATATCAAAAAATAAATAATAATTTTTTATATGTTCAACTTGTATAAAAATTATTCTGATAATAATGATAATTTTTTTCTTCCATATTTTATGCCCCTTTCCAATCGGAAATTACTAAGGGGCAGGCAGTTCCACCCACACTTGTGGAGGGAGCTGGATGGTGAAGGATGGGAATTGTTGGGCTGGGCCCGGCACCCCGGAAAAACTTTGTGAGATACCAGACTCAGGACGCAAACCCGGGTCCTCCTACATGGTATGCCAACAGTATTACCACTTGCCCATCTGGCCACATAATGATAATTTATCGTATAAAATTATAGTATTTTATACATTAAATTATGAAGTATTTTTTTAAATTAAGACAATAAATTGCAGAACTGTAAGTAATATTGCTAATAGCAAACTCTCGATATAATATTATAATAAACTATATCATAGCAGTTATTACAAGTATTTTCATTTATGGAAATAATTGGGACAGTTTTTATGTAATGTGACATATTTTGCATAAGTGGGAAAAATTTTTTAACAAAAATTCCGAATCAAGAACTCCCAAAGTTAGGCGGTTTGCACCTATACCATGCTAGACCACTATATTTTTTTCTGAGTGAAAAGGAGACCTTAGTGGTATGATATGATAGTTGGCATTATGGAAAATATCTTATGAATTTGATTTTACAGAAATCAAATATATATAAACTAGGAATTAGTTTATATATATATAATCTTTCCTTATTGATAGACTATGTGCAATGTTGTTTTGGATTTACCATAATAATTGCATAGCAATTTATGTAACATCTTCCAGAATTTATGCGTCTTTGAGAACTTGTATTATTTATAACAGTTTTAATACATTGATGGTATTCATCAGAATAATAATAATCTTTTATAGTAATATTTAATCGTATGAATCTGATGAATGTTAAAATATATTTTGTATATGTTTATATGTAATCAATAATCGTTATATCTCAAAAGGTTTAATAGCTGTTATCTTTCTAGATTATTATATGAACATCTTATGAAAATTAACATTTAGAATAAGAAAAAAATTCTTTTTTAGATTTAAATATTCTGAAGTTATACTTGTGCATTAATAATAATAATAATAATAATAATAATAATCAGAGAATGATGCTTGCCGGAGGTGTCGTAATTAAATTAATACTTGTATGTTTATTTACATATTGAATTATTATATATTTTATTTATGTTATGCAAGAATGAAAATTAATTTGGAATGTTTTACATATATTTTTATAATGTAATTTTTTGTCTTAGAACCCATTATTAACAAAGTAACATACCAAAATTAGTTTTCATTGTTTATATAATGCTCGATTTATTAGCGAGTAGTTAGTTATAGATTTTACTTTATAATGAAGTAATAGTTTTTTGTGTGTAATATTTAACTTTTGTTATTATGTAAATATTGCATGCATTTGTTTTCTGCCTTATTCTTTTCAGCTATTATTAACTGCAAGTTTTCTTACAAGCTTAGAATTGTTTCATTATGTTATTTTTGGACACTGCAATAATTTTCTGGTAATTTTTGCATTTAACTGAATTTTTTCTTTCGTATATTATCTTATTTCTTTTTTTTTTTCCTTTCTTTCTCCGTCTACCAGGTTCATGTTGTCATATTGGCTGTTGGGATTAACCAAACAAAATTACGAACTCAGTCTCTAATACCCGACTAACACCCCCTAGTTGGCTAATTGTTTTTAAGTAGTTAATTATTTTTATTGCCTCTTATTACAGGGATTTCTGAGTGGTGCAGTAAAATCCCTTCCTTCCAAATGTTAAACTAACATTCTTAAATATTAAGCTTTTAGTATATATATATTACATTAAGAATGTTGTTAATACTTTAAACATTTCTCGTTATATAATTTTTAACCAAATATTTTTTTAACAACCTTCTATCTACTGTTAAATTATTTGAACTCTACCCGAAATTTTTAGATTCCTGATAAAATTTGTTGGGAAGGTCGAGATAAATATAAAAAAAATATTTACGATATCATTAAACTAAAAGTTTTATAATTAAAAACGACATATAAAACATAATGTAAATTGCTATGGTAGTGTACCGTAATCTTATAATTGTAAAACATCTCTTCGAAAATTTAGAGAAAGTAATACTAACAAAAGACTTTTGCTTATAGTTAGTTCAGAAATCCATTTTATTCATTGCACAAATCAAAAAGAACTTTGCAAATACAGGAATCCCTTGATTAGTGTGCAAAAAAAATTTGAGATCATCCCCTAATATATGTGGTGCCAAATTTGATTAGTGCACTTCAATAAGTGTTTTTTTTTTTTTTTTTTTTCTTTTTTTTTTTTTTTTTTTTTTTTTTTTTTTTTTTTTTTTTTTTTTTTTTTTTTGCAAACCCTCTAAAGCAGCGCTTCTCAAACTTTTCATGTAGTGTCCCTTTTTATCCAAGAAAATATTTTTGCGATCCTGGGTATAGAGGTATAAACTAGGAATACAAATTAAAACATTTGCTCTAAAGGGGTCACTTTGCATTGGTGATTCTGAGGTTCATCACTGGGGGCTCACTTGTGGGTACCTATATGGAATTGGAATTGCTTTGGCGGTGTCCACATCTGTCACTGGGAGCCTGCGGTGGGGCCCCATATGGACTTGGACTGCCCAGTAGGCTTGCTTGTCTTGTATCTAATTTATTCGCATCAATTCTTTATTCGTGCATGCTTTGTATTCGGGGAACAAGTTTAAACATAACCCCCATAGGGAAAAGGGACAAAATAAAACGTGCTAAAATTTCTGTGACCCAAAATTTTGTTACGTGACCCCATATGGGGTCGCGACCCACACTTTCAATTCCAATGCTTTAGAGCAGTGCTTCTCAATCTCAGGGATTGTAGTCTACATATTTAAAGCACTGCAATAAATTTATTTGTTTATTTAATTCTGTTATAATATTACAACTTTCGTCATCTAATTGTTATATTTTAAATTCGTTCATAATTTTATTTATTAATAAATTTAGCATGAATGGAACCTACCTAATAATAGCCATTACAATATTATATAGCCAGCCTTGCCTTCCTAATAATAGTCATTACAATATTATATAGCCAGCCTTGCCTTCAGTTCCTCTCCAGTACTCGATGTCTACAGACTTGCAATTATTTCTTACAAAATTTTTGCAATTTTGTAACAATAATTTTTTTGTTTTGTGAAAAATAAATTTTATTTCTTATAAATTTTTAAATACCTATACATTTAACAATTTTTTTGTTTTGTGAAAAATAAATTTTATTTCTTATAAATTTTTAAATACCTATACATATTCCTCAATGATTTAAAGTATAAATGCAATATAGATTTGTTTTTGAGAGAGAAAAAAAATACATGTTTATATATATTGATATTTTCCAGGATTCATTATAATTATTCGCATTAGTTTTTATAGTTTGATTAGTGCAGTTTGATATATGCGGCGTATTGCGAGGATTTATTAACTGCTCTAATGAAGGGATTTCTGTACTACAGTAATATGATTTGGATGTCAAGCGTTAATTAAAATGAAAATTGTAAGGTGGTTTTAATTCGTATACAATTGTATATTGTCTGCTACGAACAAAAGAATATAAGGTTGTACTTGCATCGATATAATTGTAGTTCCTTTAAGTCAGACATTCTCGTCTGATAGCAGTTGACAATATTTGTTTGCTAATTGGTAGTAACTGATATAATACAATACACATAATACAATTTTCTTTTTTTCAAAGCAATTATATAAGGAAAACTGTAGAAATTAAATATTTTGTACTTGTTAAAACTAATGGGTTTTGAGGTACTCATCGTGAAGGAATGTAGTGAACAATAATGCAAGTTTAACAATTATACTAAATAACAAAGTTATACTCTTGTAGTTGAAGGTTCCAGCGAGCTAATCTCAAATTCGGATCGCAAACGTTTAATAGCCATCATAATGGTCGACTATCTGTGTGTATCTCGAACGAGCGGCTGTGTTATTGTTTGCTGCATTATTAAAACTAAACCTACGGTTTTAACAAAAACTATGAATTGCAGCTACATTATAAAAAAATACTGATAAAAATTATTGATTTATTTTTATTGTGCGAATTAATGTGTATTTTTTTGTTTACAATAGATTGTACTGTATAATATTTACAGGTTAATTTTTGTGCAAATTATTAAATATTTTAGCTTGTTATACAATAACTGTGTGTTCAACAAAGTGAACATTTTGGAGTAACAAATATTTTAATTTTCTGAAGACAGATGCAGTCGTACAGAATAACAAGCAAGTAGCCATACACGCAATACAGAAATCTGTATGAATTTCGAAGAAAGTTTTTCTCTCGTGTGATACTGTTTTGAGATGTTTGCTAATGACAATGGCTCCTCTAATAGATCTGCAGACTATTTGGAAAAAAAAATTGTTAAAATTCTTCTATTGGAATAAGTTTTAAACTTAATTTTCATATAATTATAGATGTTTTATCATTAAAAAATAACTAAATTTTAACTGCCAATCAAATGAATGTTTAGTTTTAGGAAAATTTATATGTGAATTCAAATTTATGCAAGTTAACTTGATTCGACATAATTATATTAATTTATGAATAGAAGAAAAATTTCGAAACATCCAAGTTCGCTACGGCTAGTCAATTGATCTTATTATGCAAGGAACTAAAAGCATAAAAATATATGCAATAGTTTTAACTGACTACTAAGATTATTTTGTAACCCTGTTAATATTAATTCTCTTTTAAATTATGATAATTAATAAAAAAATTATTATAAATGGAAAAATTTTAGTTCAGTACGAATTAAACAAAAATAAGCACTATAAAGAGGAATATGATAATTTTCTAAAACCTATCTTCTGCTGCTTTTAATAAATTTAATTCATAAATCGCTATAATCTTTCTAAAACAGTTTAATTTCTTTACATTTAATAGATGCACCGTTTCCGTTTTATAATAATAATAATTAAGAAACCTATTTCTTCTGTACGATTAAAAACATTTTATCACATCAGCATAAAAATGTACATTTAATGCTAATAATACTATAGCTGTTTTTATAATGATGATAATTACAGTTAAACCATTGATAATTGCCCATAGTTCCATAAAAATCATTTATGAATATGGAAATGCACGATAAAGATTTAATCCATTCCAAGACTATCAAATATTGTTTGTTCTTATCAAAAAAAATTATAATGTTTAAAGTAATTTTTTTGAAGATCTAATGCGAGTGAGTCTGTAGTGCATGGAATTTGAATTTTTTGTTGCAGTGGAATAATCTTAAAATAATTCTACTTAATCATTGGTTATAGAGATTTTATATTACTCACTTCTCAGTGAAATTTTGAATATGCCTTGTTTTAATTACTAGGAATTTATTAATATGTACAAAATTAACTAATTACCGTATTACTTCGAATTTAAGCCGCAGTAGGATTTTAAAATTGGAAAAATAAAAATGATTTTATAATAGCTATTGAAAAATAAGAAACATTTTTATTTACTTAAATAGGTACTAATATACATAATAAGTTATCGAATAAATTGTAATCAACGATCGTAATACCATACGCATACATAGAGCGTAAAGCAAAAGCCCTAACGTTGGGGAGTGGGAGAAATAAGATGTTAAAATATTCGCTTTGAAGCCGCACCCAAATTTTACGTCTTAAAAATCCTAATAAAAAGTGCGGCTTAAATTCGAAGTAATACGCTTAAAGAGTTAATGAAATTAACTTGTAAATTTTTACGTGTCTCGGATTTGAATTTTTTTATGTTTCTTTAGGGAAAAAAATTGCCAGAGCTTCCCAATTTGCACAAACTTGATTTTACTTAAAAAATGTTTTGACAAAGATAAAAAATATACAGCAATACTTCGCATAGTCCTGTTAATTGGTTCCTTTTTCTTACCAGACTATTCGAGGTACGTAACCTATGGGAAAAATTATAATTGGTTCCAAGAAATTTTCGATTTGCTCCATAATATATATTTTAAATATAGATTCTTAATAATTATTTCATATCTACACTAATAATTATTTCATACGCATTAAACATTAAAATCTTTTATAAAGATTTATAATAGACAGAAGGGGACAGAAAGTGGATCCGAGCTCATAAAGAGGACTTGCCCAGCAGGGTGAACGCATTCACTTTCTCCAAGTCAGCCGCTCAGTGCCATTCCAAACACAGAGTGCCACTCTGTGTAAAGGCGGATTCCCACTTGAACTGGGCCGCCGCGGGCTGATGAGTCGCAAAACTTGCCCAGCAGGGCTGATGAGTTCACTTTCTCCAAGTCATCCGCTCAGTGCCATTCCAAACGCAGAGTGCCACTCTGCGTAAAGGCGGATTCCCACTTGAACTGGGCCGCCGCGGGCTGATGAGTCGCAAACGCCAATATGCCAGTATTCGTTCCCATTCAATTAAGCGTTTGCGGTAAACAACTGACGACATTGCACTTGAGAGACAGGCACTATAACAAATGTTGTTCAGATAAATTTAGCAACATGGTGCAGCCGCCTACTTGTCTCAGTTCGTCATAGTGGCTATTCGAGTCATATATAGGTAGTAAGTAGTAAGCACACTTACATTTCATTATTTATTTTAAAAAAATAAGGTAAATAATAAATTTTTTAACAATAGTGTCATCTGTCTGCATAATATATTGATATTTTTTTGGCATTGTATTGTCAAATTTTATTGCAAGAAATGCTGCGATCAAAATTTGATGTATCTAAATTTTTTACGTAATACTTCAATTTTATCTCATAATTATCAGAACATAAAAACAGTATTACACTATTTGATTATAAATGCATTGCAGTTTGACATGTTTCATCTATGTTATGACATTTGCATAATCAAATCCACAAGATCGATAACTGTCTTAACTTTACAATTATTGTAAAATTGTTAAATTCTATATTCATTTCCACAGTAAAGAAATTTATCTCATATGATGATTAGAGTTTTTAAGCGACACAACAAAAATGCTATTACATGGTGTATTTTATTAGCAGATTTATCGGCTAAGAAATGATTGATTGTTTATTAGCCAAAGAAATTTATCTCATATGATGATTAGAGTTTTTAAGCGACACAGCAAAAATGCTGTTACATGGTGTATTTTATTAGCAGATTTATCGGCTAAGAAATGATTGATTGTTTATTAGCTTTAGTATTATTTTTTTTATGTTCAACTTTTAAATGTTAGCTGCAAATCCTTACTGATTTGGAATTTTTTTTATCTGGTATAATGGCTAATATATAAATGCATTATTTATAATCAAGTTGTTATACAACAATAGAAGAGATGATTAAATTTTGTGACAGACATAATTATGTATGCTTTATACAAATAACTAATTTCTGTAAAAAATCAAATTTGCAAAAATTAGTCTGCATTTTATTTAAGATAAAAGATTTATATCAAATGTAATTATTATTGAATCTAGCCTCGAATTTTTTGCAGTATAAGTAATTTTGAAAATGTGTAACAGTAACACGATGTTCATTTTAAACAAGTAATTTCATTGCGGGAATTTTTTTTATAACATACCGAAAATATGGATGTTTATATAATTACCATGCTTAGAATATATTTTTATATATTTTAAATATGGTTATGTAATATTGTTTCCTATATATATTCGAATTATATACTTATAATTCGAATATAATATTTTAATCGGACATTTTTTTAAGGCTCTAAGCCAACTTCGGTATTGTTTCTTATTATAGCCAGAATTCTGGCTTGCTATAATTTTTGTTTTTATATTTGAAATATTTAATAAGATGTAGAATTTCGGATTTGAAACTTTACATCCAATTTATTAGATAGAACAGATTAAAAAATAATAATAATTGATGACAAAAAAGCATTTTCTGTACTTTCTCTGCAAGCATTTATGGTTATAACAAAATTAGGAATATTAACATGGCCTAAATTAAATTAAGCATTTTTAAAGGTCAGATTTTTCAATTTTTTCTTTCATAGTTTCATGAAAATTTTAAAGAAACTCTCTTCCCTACCATCCGTTTTGGTTACATAAACCTAGATGACAAATGTTTTTCTCTAACGGCCTTATTCACCATGGCGAATTAATTCTCAGACCAAGATCACTCCTATTTTTCATATTCGCCACAATAAATTCCGTGAATTAATCTCCAACTGTGAGAGGTTATTTAATCCCTCCCCGATAGAAGCGAGTTAAATAACCCTGGCAGTTGAAGATTAATTCATGAAATTTGTTGTGACAAATGCGAAAAATAGAAGTGATCTTGGTCTGAGAATTAATTTGCCATGGTGAATACGGCCGTAAGAATTTTGTTTATAATTATGATGCTTAGTTTGATATCTGTTCAAAAATATTTTACTTTATTTTTTATATGTTAAAAGCATAATATTCAACCAAATAACCATTTCTGAACTGTAGCAAATACCTTATTTTCTCAGTGATGTACTTTTTATATCTACATAACAAATAAGCAAATTTATAATAAAATCTTAATTGTGCGTTATGATTTAATAACAGATTATATAAAGCATTGATTTGTTATGGATTTTATCTTGTTGTATTTTCTCAGAATTACGATAACTAAATATATTACTTTAGAACAAAAGTTTAAAATTATTGAAATTAAATATCGTTGAATCAAAAATATATCAGGTAGAGTTCAAAGATTAATTCAGTATATTTTTAAATAAACTGTGCCATATTTATAAATTTTTTTCTAAATTTTCTTTATTTTTACAAAAATACCAATTTATATATATATATATAGTTGGTTGCCAAATGATTTTGCCTGTTGGCATGCCATATATTTAACTGTTTTTAATTTTCATCATTCGAAAGCTTTTAAAACTTTGTTTTGTTAGTACAATTAACGAAATAATTAAATATTGTTTCTGTTAATTGTGGAATGTGGCAGTTATTGTGCTCGTAAGAGCCAATAACGAATAAATTAATATAAATTTTTCTGTAATGTTCTTATACGACCCTTTTAATAGCTTTAACGGCTTGGTTTTTAACAAAAACTAACAAAATTTCCTGCTTATGCACACTCAGGCATTGGAATCCAAATTATCTTCATGCCATAATTATGTGAGAGAAAATGCATCTCTGTTAGAAGAGGATCTGGATGGTTCTGTCTCAAGGTAAGAATTATTTTAAACAATTGATATATGATTTGAAACAGGTAATAATCTTTACTGGTTAAATTTTTTGTTTTCGCAGAAAGGAATCGAGTCCGTCCAAAGAGAAAGATGGCATTTCTCTAATAGCCTGAGATATAAAGTGTCATTTAATCTTATTACAAAAAAAATCCAAAATATCAAAGCACATTAACACCAAGCTTGTGAGTCTCAAACTGTTTCATGCTTCAAGTTATATAGATTTTGTGCATTTTTCAAATGTAAATAGTTGAGTACACGTAATCTGACAATGTTTGCTATTTGTAAATAAAAACATTCTATAAGTTAATTTATATTTATTCGTATTGTGCTTCATAACTGTAGGAAAAAAAAATCAATAAATTTACAATAACTAAAACCAACTATTGTGTGTGCATATTTTTTTTTTTAAATTCTCCCTTCTTAGATTTAGTAGATTATAGTTCAAGCAAATCTAGAAAAACACAATGTGTTACTGTGGCATGTTAATTGTTAACCTCATTTGGATAGTGCATATTAATTTAACTAGCAACTTCGAAAGTTTGTAATCAGGTACGATCTAATTTCATTTCTGTGTCCAAGCTTCAAAGTTTTAATATTTGTAATAGAGACGTATGTCAAAGGACAAAAATTAGTATATAATTGCACCATGCAAATGAGGTTTAAGTAGATATGAAGATATTTTTTTAGATGAAATTAAAATATGATCGTGTATAACAAAAGAAATAAGTTGACAATAGCAAGGGAAAATGAATTTAATAGATTTTGCCACAAAAGCAGCTGCAACAATTGGGTAGAATAAAATGCTTACGTCACAATAGTTTTATATGTTCAAAAGTACAACAGAAATCTGTACACAACATCTATCGATTACAGGAGCCTTGATGGTGGACATGCCACTGAAGCATAATAGCAAGAAACAATTAACTACCTTGCCTATTTTAACACTGTGTAATCAGCAAACAAATCCCAACAGGCTGACGAATCTATAAGAGAAGAAAATTTCCTGCACCACGACAACAGTCGATATGTGAAAATTATGTGCTCATGGTGCTATATCTATGTATTCTGGTAAATGAGTTAACAACCAATAATAAAAACAATTGCTCTGGAAATTTTCTTGACAGAAGAAAATACTATTTTGTATATATATATATTTATATATTTTTTTTTTATTTTTCGTTATATTTTGTTAAATTTTGCATGTCCGGCTCCGATTTGCATTCTGAAACATTTATTTCGAACATCCATTACCGACAAAATAATTTCTGTCCCAGCATTATAATAATGATTCTATATACAAACCAGTACCTTGCTAGACACACTCCATACAACTTTATAAAAATAGACAGGGTTTCACTGGGATATACCTTATAATACACAGACTTTATACACACTGTACAAGTGGTGCAACTTACACTGCTAAAGTAATGCTTATGATCACTTTTTTTATTATTATTATTATTATTATTATTATTTTTTTAACATATTTGCATATGGTCAACTACTTAGGATAATCAACACTTTCAAACAGTTTTGCTACCGGTCGAGGTATGATATCCTCTCGGTAGTCGTGGTCGGTTAAATTGGAGATTGTGCTTTCTAAAACTACTCTGGTCTCTGGTGGTAGCTGGAGTCTGCACTGGTAGACTTGCTGGTCTGCCAATGTTTTGCATAAGAAATTTTTGTGCATTTAGTCAGTACTGTCAATTATTACTTCTTACTGGCAGATATAGAATTATGAAAGAAAAAAATGACCAAAAAATTTGTATTTTGTTTGTTTTTTTCTCTTTACAGTCTATACATAGATTAAAATTTACCATAAAATTTATAAATTTATTTGCCTCTTTAAATAAAACTGTGCCAACATTTTTATTAACAACTTTGCTAAAGCTCATTATAACAATTTCAGCTGCACCAAATTATGTTGGCAATCTGCCTCGGATTGCCTGTGTTATTTTTTAATTTTTTTCTTTATTGAGTTACATTTATCATGCTCTTGCATTTCTTCTAGATGATAACATTAAAACTGTAACAAAATTTAGAACATATATAATCCAACATTTTGAAGCTATTGAGATGGCAACTAACTCTATAACCAGGTACTTTAAAATATTCTTACACTAGTAAATCACAACTTAGTTGTGTAAAAGCGATAACATCATAACAAGCCGATGAGATATACTTTTCAAACAAGCAACATTGTACTTTAAAAGAAATCGTTAATTCTTTATGGACCCTTCAATAACAAAGAACATAAACTGACAACAAAAAAATCTTTAAACAACAGTTCGACTGCCATATGGTAAATATTTTTAGATATACAGAGAAAAAGCTCACAACAACAGGGCCCAATCTACATTAATTTCATTTTCCTTTTGGAAACTGATAACATTATGGACAATAATCACTCATTACTTCCACCTTGCATGTTTTCACTGACAACTGAAATCTACCATGCATTCTACAATGGCAAAAATATCATAAAACATGACTGCAGTAGGATCAAGGTTTGCTTGGAAGGGGTGTGTGAATATATATATATATTTAAGCTGTATATATATATATATTTTTTTCTTTAATAATTTTTCTTTTTTGGAAGCAACTGTTTGCAAAATTGGAAAGCCACACATCTCCCATAATATCCGAAAAATTAAAGTCCACAGTTTAAGGGTATTCTGTAATATTACTTTGCAATGGCAACTACACTAGGAAAATTGTACACGATACACTCTGTTTCAAGTTATCCCAGGTTCCATTGTGATGATGCCTGTCGTGGGTTCGTATGTTCCCGCTAAATAGTAGATGTCATTGTTATCGAATATTGAGCCAAATGTTGGATTTTGGCACACCTCTTGGTCCCTCCTTTTCTTATATTCTTCCCACGATAAAACTTCACATTTATGAGAAATCGTTTGGACATCATTTTCGTCAAGATGGGAAGATTGGAAGAGTGCACCCTGTTTGAAATAAAAATTTAACATAATGTATAGAGTACAAAAATCATTAAATGAACACATTCTGAGATTGAAAGTCGTGATTAATGATATTTGATTAATCAATTAGTTCACATAATAGTGGATCTCAAACTAGCAAATTGTTCATTGTTTAAAATTTAAAACTATTAAGTACCTTTAAACCAGCTAACCGCTTTCCACCTCTGGTTTCTTCAGGATGATAAAACCATTTTACTTTAACCACCATGTTTCCACCCCATGACTGCCACATAGTCTCGATGCGTCCAATATATGGTAAATGAGGTCTGCCTGTAGATAGAAATACTGCACAGTCTCCCACCTATATTTCCAAAAATTTCAAAATTAGTTATTCAATATTGTTTTAATGAATAAGTAAATAATTTTTTACCTTTATTGTTTCTTTTCCTCTCGTAACAGCCCTGTAATAATCTTTCTTTGCTCTTCCTTTTGTACCGCGACGTCTGAAACAATTGCCAGACCAACGCCATAGCTGACGTGCTGGTAGGAATGCTAAAAATAGGACATGTTTTTTATTCTTATGTTCTCCTTTAAAATCTTGAAATAAATGTGAAATAATAATTCACCTGCAATTTTGCTTTTTTCTACTGATGGCCTCCTATCACGCCGTTTCTTTTCACCATTTTCGGAATGATTGCTTATAATCTGAATAAAAATTCATTAATAAATTTTTCTAACAACAAGTATTGCATATAAAAAATATATATTTATTACCTTAGCTTTCTTTTCTTGAGGAATATTACTAATGCTTTCATCATCAGAGCTATCACTAGAGTCTGAACAATCACTGCTATTTTTAGAAGAATTATCAAGTTCATCATGATGATGAGGTAGAGATTCAGTATTATTTGTCTTGATTTTAACAGTTAATTCAGATTTTTTCCTATCATTTGGAGAATTGGACTGTACAGAAAGGCTTGAATTGGCATTTAGAGATGATACAGATGCAGGTGACAAGTCTGATGAAAAAGCATAGTTATTCCCATTAAATGGACTTTCCAATGATGATGTGTAAACTGGTGAAACTCCAGCTTGCTCAGATGAGGAGGACCCCTTTTGTTTATTAATTTTGTGCTTTTTATGATGGTGGTGGTGGTGGTGATGGCGATGATGGTGATGCTTTGATTCATCACGATGTTTTTTGTGCTTCTTTGGCTTGTTTGTTGCTATACTAGATAATTTGTTTGAAGAGTTTAATTTTTCTTTATCTGACTTTTCTCCAGTCTCCTTGGCACATGTAATTTTAGAATTAGTCTTAATTACTTTCTTTGATGTCATTAGAGACAAACCAACTGATGATTGTGTTTCAGATAAAATATTTTCATTATTGTTCGGTAAGGTAACTGTTGATGCTGAATTCTTTGCCAAATGGAATGAATGAGAACTTTTTTCTGTCTGATTTGTTTTTGCTTTATATAAAAATTAAGATAATGTCAGTTTTTCTTATATATTTATATAAGAGTATTCTCTAATTTTAATTAAAATAATTTCTCGTGTATACTTACAGGAGAAATTATTTTAATTAAAATTAGAGAATACTCTTAAAAGTTCTTCATGAGAACTTTTTTCTGTCTGATTTGTTTTTTGCTTTATATAAGAATTAAGATAATGTCAGTCTTTCTTATATATTTATTTAAGAGTATTCTCTAATTTTAATTAAAATAATTTATCGTGTATACTTACATTTCTTATTTGAATTTTGCAAAATCTTAGTTTTCTTATTAATTTGACAGGAATCTTTTAAGGATTCAGTTAGTTTTCTATCATCTATATTCTGTTTATTTGAAGCAGCACAATGCCTTCGTTTAAGTGCTAGGAGAGGAGTTGGCTTTACAGCTAATAAAAATATAATTATTAATTACATGAAATTCAAATAATAATATGCATAGAGATAAACAATCAAAAATTGTATACGTACTGACGATTGGATAATTAGGTGGCAGAAGACGAATATCTTCAAGAGGAATACGACCAGAATCGCCATCATCAAATTCTACATATATTAAGTCATCATTTGGCAGAGAATTTGCTAAAAAGTAAAAAAAAAAAAATTAACAATACTAAACCTGTTATTGTTATCTCTTTTACATTATAATTGAGATCAAATTTGATAATTACATTTAGTTACTGTTCCAGGATACAGACATCTATACTGCTGACTCCAAAATGCACAAACTCTAGAGCCTTCAATAAGATGATGGTTGGAAGTTGGTTTCACTTCTAATACCTAAAACAATAAATATTATTTAAAACTAATGATAGTAAATAATAGAAATATTCATGATGTAGAAAATAGTAACATCAATATTGAAATTTTTCTGAAGAAAAAAAGAGAGCAAAATGATAAGAACAGTAAAATAAATATTTTTTCAAGTATTTGTGTGTTATAATATAACATACTGATAATCATCATACACTAGAGAGCACATATATTATTATTTAAATACTAAAGAAATGTTATTCAACTTAAACTTTGTGATATTTGGTCAGTTGTTTTTGTTATCAAGCATGCAACATTCTATCTACATTCTAATTTCATACTTTTTCTTTGGCACTAATCATAGAGATGTGAAGCCCCCTAAGCTGAGGGTGGCAAACATATAACACATGCTCAAAGTGACCACTTTGAGTATACAGGTAGGCCTCGATTAGTGCGACTTATAAAATTGATACCGTTTTTCAGTTAGACACAAGCCGCGTATTAAAGATTGATTTTAATTAATTCATTTCATATTTTCCAAGTAATCTATGTAATTTTAATGCGCATGAAAATTTAATGAACGGGAACCTGTCGCGAATTATAAACACTCTTTAATAAATATATAATAATCGGATGTCGTTACAGAATTATTTTATAATGACAAATTGAATTTCGAAACCTCCTATTTGGGTTTTTACCCTCCCTTTGATGATTGTGTCGCTCTTCACACACATACTGGGACCAGATAGTGTGTATGTATGTGGCTGGTGGGATGAAACCACTCTTAGATCTAATTTGGTCGTTCCAGACATTGGACTAGGTTATAGATGGATAGTTTTCGGGCATAAAAATGCTAACGCTGTTCAGTGCGACGTTCAAAAGTAAAGAATCGATCCAGAACTATTCTTCCGTGTTATAAATTGCCATTAAACTTTATACAACCCTTTAAAACACGATTGTTTCCGAGGATGGACAAAAAACGACTACCATCTAATTTGATTATCACTTCTAAATGTTACCTTTTAACTTCGAACTGATTGATTGGCAAGTTTTCGTTGGCATAAACGTTCTTTAAAGAACACGAAAAGCCATTTTCTTCATTTTTTTACTTATCTTTCTAGTAAATTAAAGATTAGCAGACAATAGAAAGGGGCAAAAGAAGATTAAAGGATCTGATCGCCCCTTTCTATTGTGCGTTTTCTCTGCACGCCTAAGTGATCCCCACATCTTATAAAAGGGTCTGTATAAAGTTGTTAGTGTCATCTCGTGTTGTTTTTCGTTGTGAGGAGAAATGCACATGTCCAAATGAAATTACCAAGTAATTGAAAGAGAAGAATTTTAATAAATTTAATTAAAAATCCTTTGAACTTACGAACATATAACTTAATTATGTATGGATTTTTGACGACAGAAGGATGCTGACGACACCAGGACTGAACAAAAGCTGTCTGCTAGCCGAAGAGGGGACACTTATAATTATCAATAGCATTTTTGATGAAATTCCCGAATGAATTCGAATCTAGTTCTTTCCAATACTATAATAATCGAAACACGCCTCATTCCAGTTCTCGTCCAAGTA
The DNA here is from genome assembly GCA_000484575.1 of Olivierus martensii. NCBI lineage: Eukaryota > Metazoa > Arthropoda > Arachnida > Scorpiones > Buthidae > Olivierus > Olivierus martensii. The sequence goes on from AYEL01039892.1 coordinate 29,703, forward strand.
GCGTGTTTACAGCTTTACTCCAGAAGTATATAAAAATTAAAGACACTCTAGAAAGGAAACAAACCCGTATTGTTTCTCTCTATACACAACTCGACAACAATAACGGTCTGTAGATAAAAAAAAAATCTGTGTATGAAAGAAGAGACCAACAGTTATTGTATAAAAACACTCAGAAATTCGAGATATCCTTTATCTGATACCCATTGACCTAATTGCCGTAATTGCGACTCGACTGTTATGACGAAATTCTTTACATTAAAAGTATAATCACATTTTGCACGGATCTTTTTTTTTACGAAATCAAACTATATGTAAAATATAGTAATTGGTTCTCGCTTTGTGAGATTCCGGCCATTAGCCAACCTTCACGATGAATAATTTGTGTTTTGCGAATGTTCTTAAAATGGTTAAATTTTCACAAACTGATGCCTTGTAAATATAATTAATATTGAAACAAATTGTTGCAAAGACATTCAGTAAACAAGTCTGTCAATTTACTTGATTATTATTGCTAGTATGCAAAAATACAGGTAGGCCTCGATTAGTGCTACTTATAAAAATGATTCGAGTTTTTCACTTAGTGCGAGCAAATATTCGATTAATGCGAGTTGTAAGCATTTTTCACTTAGTGCGAGCAAATATTCAATATTAAGCGAGTTGTAAGCCAACAGTCTTACTAACAAATGTCCGTCCCCTTTTATGATGTCAATAACAAATTACCGTTAATTTTCGGTTAGTAAAACCGGATGAGGAGTTGTCACTTGCTTTGAAGGGGTGAAACACCAGAAAGATGGGCTTTTTGCCCTTAGCTATTTATCATTATTATTATTCAGTTTTGTTATCGTATACATGCAAAGTCGCGGTTTAGAACGACGAGTAATAATTCTAATTATAAGCTAAACCTAACGGCTTCTTGAATATTACATACATGTATATAAATACAGGTGTATATTTTTACATTATTTAAAATTATATATTTAATGCTGGACGAACACCAAACATGTAAATATTATTCAGTATATCTATATTGGAAATTTAGTTCACGGAAAAAATACTCATATTTTCAACTATTATAACAAGATTAGTCTAACAAGTTTAAAATTAGAAATAAAAAAAAAAAAAATACAATTTAGAACTTTACTCTCGAAATAGTTTTGTATGCTATAATATAATATTATTTTAAAGCTTGTTATTGAGTTAGTAGCATGAATAATTTTAAGATGCTGTTTCTTGATGCATATCGATTCCAAAGATGAATAAAAAATAATTTGACAGATTTCAATATAATATTCAGTCATCAGAATTAGAGGTTCTCCCAAAAAAGTTTAGCTAATTGAGTAATTGTAATCACAAACATAAATCTTTTCTAAGATTATCAGCTTTATCCATTCAGTCAATCAAATCTATGGTTTAATATAAGAAAACTAATTTAAAAATAAATCTATACAAGAATTATAAAACGATCCAAGTAGTTTTGAAAAATACAAATAATGAAAGATAAAGAAATATTTTTTCCATCATAAAATATCAAAAAAAACTCAGAAAATTGCATAAAACTTTTGAAATCAAAGTGATTTTTCTCTTTAAAGAGCAAAATACTTGGTTATAATACTGAAATTAGCAGAAATTTATGCTTTCTTTCATTTAAAATTCAACAATAAAGGATATAGATGTAAAATTAACTTAGAGATAATTTGATTATCTTATTTGTACATTTTCTTTATATTTCAGTTCTGAATGGCAAATATTTGCATAAATTAAATGCTTTATAATTGATCTCTTTTACAAGCAAATTAAAAATCAGGTATTGCACAACAAATATTTTCAAGAATTTGTCATTGCATCATTTTCTTAAATATCGAAAGTCTCTTCATAAACAAAAATAAAAATATGACAAATTTTCTTAATATATTTTCGCGATTTATAAGAAATAATAATGACCTAAATGCAAGAAGATAAATCTATACAGTGTATAATTTTGAAATCAATTTATTTAACTATTATTTGTTAATTAATAATATCTATTAATTACAGTAAATACTGAATTAAGAACTTTTAAGCTCTTTATAAACATAAATATATAGAATACTTTGCTTAAAGCTTTATCGAAAATAGCACAATGGCCATCATAATCATGATTATGCACTTTAAATGTTAATTCTATGAAAACTGATAGTATTTCATTAATAAAGATTGTATTTAATAAGTTACAATTGAAAACATAAAAATGTACATAAAACTAAGAATATGTAAAATATGAATATTGTCACTCGAAAGATCTTTCGCAATGTTTATTGCAATCTTAACTTTATTTCCAATTTTCTAATCCCATTATATGAATGAAAATTTTATTTGATACTAGTTTACATAATATTTTAAATCTTATGTATTTGTACTATTAAAGTTTTAGGATTTTGAGATAACAACTAGATAATTATCTATTTTGCAAAATAAAGCGAATTGCAAAATTCTCCCTAACGAAATTATTACTTTCTGTAATCATGAAATTAGGGAGAACAAAATTCCTTAACGTTTCTGAAGATAATTCCTAAAATGCGAGAGAGATTCACTCTGTAAAGCAGCTAATCGATTCGAGATCTCGAGACATTATTATTTTTTACATGTGAGCAGTGTCGTAGCTACTTCTTCTTCTTCTTCTTCACTTAATAATATGGAGGCTATAGCTCGAGCTTTTTCCTAATAATTTTTTACATGTGAGCAGTGTCGTAGCTACTGAAGTCACTCTATGCTCTTATAGAGAAGTATGGACAGGCTTTTCCCTAGACTTTGCCCACAATGGAAGCCTTTCATTGGTTAGCTTCATATCATGTGGGTTCCAGACGCCATGTTTGAGACATTGTCGAAGAGCTAAGCTTGGAGCTAAACTGAACTTGGCTACATGTGGCGGTGGATAATAATTTAGTTATCTATCAATATATATATATAGTTATCTAAATCATTTCTTAACATTGTGTAACCGTGTATATAATAGGCCTATATTTCATTTAGATTGGATAATATTTATCCGAGATATTGCCACCTCCCAAAAATAAAATTAAACTGAAAATATTGAACTGATATCAGTCATTTTTAACTGAGTTAATCCTCTAGTGGGTCCTAATAATACGAGTTTTATCCAAATCTATCTATATAAATGCTTAAGCTAGGAAAAGTAACGCAATTTCGGTGATCTGATTAAGTTACAATGATAACATAATATGCTATCTGGGTGATATTATTGGATTATAATGGCAGCAGCTTCGATAACTGAGAATTTCATTGGATTATAGTGGTCACGCAGTTATTGAATTTGAAATTAATGGCGAATGTCGAGTACTGGCTGTTATATCGTTTAATTATTGAAATTCATATTTCATATTAAAGGCTGTTATAGTTTTATTTTTTAACGTATAACATATCCAAATTTGCTATCCATTATATCTTATATTACATTATTTAATATGATTCTCAAGTTAAATTTTGATAGTAACTAGACTGATCCACGTAGTTGTATTCTATTTGAGATTTTTGTATTGTATATAAGCTGTTCCGAGCAATTAGTTCAGTACTTAGTAACTAGACTGATCCACGTGGTTGTATTCTATTTGAGATTTTTGTATTGTATATAAGCTGTTCCGAGCAATTAGTTCAGTCAGTAAATTGTTATTCAGTTTTGGCGAGAATATTTACTTATATAATTTTTTAACTTGGATTAAAAATGTAAATTTTGATAGATTTAAATGATTCGGCTGATAACACCCACATGTATGCTGCTAGAAATATGCGCATACAGTATAATCGGTACTATGTCACATCGCGTACAGCAGCTATATTATAGTTATAGATGAAAATTTTCCTCTACAAATCTCAAATATTTTTAAATTTTGTATATCTGTGATAAAATTTGAAGTTTATTACATTTTTTAAGTCAGATAAATAAAACTGCAAACTTTTCTTGCAAATTTAAAATTGAATCAAATTTCACTTATTAAAGGTAATTAAAAAATCTTAATATTCAATGCATTTATTTCAATTAAACTTGAAACTATTTATGAAATACTGGAAAATGTTTATCAAATCCCAAATCTCAATTATAAATTTTTCTCTTCTAAGGTGATGTTGATTAGAATTTATGCTATAATTAAATTCTAATCAGAATTTGGATGTGATTACTCCGTGTTGAGCTTTGGAAGAATCCTTCGTGGGGATCTTCATAAAGTTCTACCTGATAAAACCCAAATATCAAATTTTTCATAACATTCGAGACATCAATAAGTTCAATTAAATTCTGGAAAAGTAAGCAACTGACTTCATAAATGAATTTAAGAAAAATCTAAAATTAAAAAATTATACAAAATTAGTATGACTTCTAAAGAAAACAATTTTATTTTTTTAGATTAATGCCAATTAATATAACCAGATTTAAATTTAATAGTTAAATTTTTTAATTCAATGTTCATTTAATGATTAAAATTTAAAACAGCATAGAAATTTGAATTTTTTCAATAAATGTATCAGAAAAGAGATGGTAGACGTCATTTTTTCTGAGGGAAGAAACTAAAAAAGAATTCTTGAAAAGTCAATGCTGTTGCGGATGTATTGTCAGTTTCTGCTTTATCGTGATGTTGATAGGCTTTAACTAATCGTAATGTTTCATCCACAGATCTTGCTACATTTTCGTCATTGATAATTGATTGACGAATCTTAGATTTATTATCGATAATATATAGACCGCTGTATGCGACACCTTTATTCTCATTAAATATTTTATAATCTCTCGAAATTTGAAAATTTTGGTCAGACAGCAATGGGATATTTATTGAACCTAATCCACCTTCATTTTTTTTAATTGTTATCCAAGTTTGATGACAGAATAGACTATCAGTCGAGCAAGCCAATACTTCGCAATGAATTTTTCTAAATTCTTCAATTCTATCGCTGAAGCACATAATTTCAGATAAACAAACACACGAGAAGTCCTCGGGATAAAAAATTAGTACAAGATACTTTCCTTTATAATCTGACAGTTTGATTTCTTTTAATTGATTATTAATCACGCCCATGGCGGAAAAATCGGGTGCTGCTTGATTCGGAACAAGGAAGTTTAAACATGATTGTTCCTGTTTGATGTGTTTACTTCTCAAAAAATCCATTTTTAATCTTTCCTTACTCAGTCAAAAAGCATTATTGATTTAGAAACAATACATATAACAAATATAATTACAATCCAGTAAGTTAATTAGATTTGCCTATTGGATTAACAATCCAACGTTCTTTGTAAAGCAAACTTCTTAAATATTTTAATTAAATGAAAACTTTCCAATCAAAAACAACTCTTACTTAAACATTTAAGAGTAAAAAGAGAGATTTTTTAAAGATCACAGGTAATCATAAATCTGTTCATAATATTATTTCTGTCTGCATCGAAATGCATTACTTAATATCAAGTTTATTATAAATAAAAATTTCTATTTATAAATATTTTATATATAAATCTAACAAATATTGATATTATTTAACAGCTTATTATAAATAAAAATTTCTATTTATAAATATTTTATTTATAAATCTAACAAATATTGATATTATTTAACAGCGTCGGATCTAGATATTTTGTCACCTGAGGAAACACTAGAAAATGGCACTCCCTCTCCTCCTGACTCACGCATATTAATACATAAACATAGATAATGTACTTGGGAACCGCGAATGTAATGACATCAAATGCATAGTCATTAGGAAACACTAAAAACTTGTGTTAAGTTGGAGAAAGTAAACCTAGATTGGGATTATATACAGGTTTTAATGAAAATAAAGTGGTATCAATGTTAAAAACAATAATAATAAGTATATTTGCGATTATAATATCATGATTACGATTTGCCAGGAAACACTAGAAAATGGCACTCCCTCTCCTCCTGACTCACGCATATTAATACATAAACATAGATAATGTACTTGGGAGCGCGAATGTAATGACATCAAATGCATAGTCATTAGGAAACACTAAAAACTTGTGTTAAGTTGGAGAAAGTAAACCTAGATTGGGATTATATACAGGTTTTTAATGAAAATAAAGTGGTATCTATGTTAAAAACAATAATAATAAGTATATTTGCGATTATAATATCATGATTACGATTTGCCAATGCGAGAAAACATGAGGGAAACAAATATTTATTTTGTTTAGACAGATTGAATAGAGGTGTAAATGATCACAATTTAATTCACACTGGTTTCTCTCTCCCTTGATAAGCAGTCTTTAGGAGAGAGGGTCCGCTGGGACATTAGCTCGGGGCACATTAAGCTCAAGGGCTTCATGTGCCCCAGGTATTGTAAACCAGTTTTTAAATGAGCGCGTTCAAAATTTAAAGAGTTCAAGGGAAGGCCATGGTGGAAGAAGAACTTCTTCCACCATTGGGGAAGGCAACGTTCATATTACAATATTGTTTAACCAGTTTGCATTACACAATGACCTGAAGAAATATAATACACAGCTTATCCAGAATAACTTATTTTATTTAAATAGTTATATAATTGAAGAAACCATACAATATTATATTTAAAATGATTTTAAGTATGTTATAATAAATATTAAGATTATATAATCATCAACTTCGATGATTAACATGGCGGTTACAGAGCTTATATTTTTGGCGGATTATATAATTATCAACTTCAATGATTAACATGGCGATTACAGAGCTTATATTTTTGGCGGCAACAACAACGCCACCTGCTTTCTCTGCTGTGATCGACCTCTTCAAATCCCCCACTCTATCACAGCAGTTATAATCTTGCATATTTAACTTACACATAAAATTATGTAACTTATGTTTACCAAAAGTGTAACAAATGATATCTGCTATATTTTCATTTGTAGGACAATATTCAAGTTCAATTATACTATTCTGTATTGTTATATTCTTGCATATTTAACTTACACATAAAATTATGTAACTTATCATTTGTTACACTTTTAGTAAACATATCTGCTATATTTTCATTTGTAGGACAATATTCAAGTTCAATTATACTATTCTGTATTTTTTCTCTGATAAAATGAAGTTTTACATCCATGTGTTTTGTTCGTCCTGTATGAATTGGATTTCTAGCTATCTTGATGGCTGATTGGCTGTCACAATACACTTTTGGAATTTTTACATCAGATAAATCAATATCCTTAAGAAACTGACATAGACTCATTGTTTCCTTTGTTCCTAATGCCAATGCACAATATTCAGCTTCTGTTGATGACAGAGTTACTGTGTAAATGGATGTTCTGTGTGTACATGGATGTCCGGTAATATGGCTAGCTAAAACAATTTTAAAGTAAAATTTTTTTTTGTAAAAAAAAGGATAGCTGGTAAAAGAATAACTTCCTAAAAAAATTCTATATATGTACGAATAAATTCTTTCACCGACTAATTTAAATCCTAAAAATCAAAAACAAACAGTTAATTGCAATAAAATCAAAGTGAATTCATGAAAATCTTTAGAAAAAAAAAAAAAAAAAAAAATTTGGTTATGATACGTAATTTT
>AYEL01039893.1:0-21728 GCA_000484575.1 Olivierus martensii
AACAGATTATTATTTGTAAAAAAAGTCATTAAATAATTACGTACCATGGTAAAAAGGAATGTTATTTTTTGAATATCAGTTAATTTCTTTTCTCCAACTATCTTTCGCAATGTTCTTATTTGATTCAAAATTTTAATTGTTTCTCTTCGAAATGCGAAATTTTCACATTCATAAGGGTCAAGATAAGTATATTCTAAATTTGATGACGTCATGGAAAGGCAAAGAATCCACAATTAATTCCAATATAGCGCCTCTATGTTGATATTTGCGAAATAAAGAATCCTTTAAATAAAATTAAAAATAATAGTAATAAATTCAAGATTTTGTTTTTAAACATTTGCATAAATTGAAAAATTACTGTAAAAAGTTACTCTTAGTCGTTCTGCTTCTAGCCCTTCAAAAAAATAACTTTTCATCCATTCTCGAAATGAATTCCTTTTCAATAAAAGAGCATGAAAAAAAGTCGACCATTCTTTTATCGAATTCTCATTATGTAAGATATTTGATTGTTCATTTCTATGACATACATTGTAGCATCCTTCCTAAAATAAAAAAAAAAAAAAAAAAAAAATTAGTCGTTTTGCTTCTGGCCCTTCAAAAAAATAACTTTTCATCCATTCTCGAAATGAATTCCTTTTCAATAAAAGAGCATGAAAAAAAGTCGACCATTCTTTTATCGAATTCTCATTATGTAAGATATTTGATTGTTCATTTCTATGACATACATTGTAGCATCCTTCCTAAAATTAAAAAAAAAAAAAACTTTATCAAATTTTGAAATAATATAAATTTGAAAAGATTGTAGATGATCTGTTCGCTCTTCTTATAGTAAAGGTATGAAAGATGCAAAAACACTTTGCATCTATTGCGAAGCAATTATAGTACGTTAAGAAGAGAGAGATAGGCGAATCAATTGAGAACAGAAAATCTACAAATCTTTTTTATCCAACTTTCATTTTTTCTTACATATATTGCACCCATTTGAGCCACTCGTCCTTCCACGTCTTTCATGTACAAACCATTCTCGTGTCGGCCGAACCTTATTGGTTTCAAATTGATTGAATATAGAGTCTTCGCAAAACAAAACGAACATAAGCAATAAGTATTTCCTCGATCTTCAAAACATCTTCCGTCTTTGAAGGTACATGTTCTGGTTCCTCTTATCTTTACAAGAAAAACAAAAAAATACAAGCAAGTCTTACACACGTATTCTCCGTAATAATCTGTCCATGCCTGCTTGCGACATAACGCACACAACATATTTATATTTCCATCTGTTGAATTAAAATATTTCAAAAATTATCAATAAATTAAAGAAAAGTGTAACGAATTAACTAGTAACTAATTCTAATATTAATACAATTAAAATTTACTGGATATCATTTAAATTATTTTCTCACCTCTAAAAGACTTGTGCTTCTCAATATCTTCGACAATACTCATATCTAATAAAATATTCTTTCAAATTATAAAACTTTTTCTTTGATAGTTCGTACGATTTGTATAAAATGCCTTATAAATTGGTTCAATGTTGAACAATTAACGAAATCGAGTCATGAAACAAAAATGATCTTTCTTTTTTTTATTCCTAATGACACTTATAAACGTTTCTATTGATGTATTCAAAATATCATTCTTACTTTGATTTTTTATCCAAATTCAAATTGTTTAGCGAAAAATTTAAAATTGAATATACGATAATTAATTTAATTTTTAAATGTCGAGAAATTTGAAATTATGTAAATCCGAAAAATTATGTAAATCTGATATATTTATTCGAAATTACTTTTTTTTAAATCTGTATTGCATAAATTTGTTTTTTATTATTAATATTCCAAAAATAGAAAATAAATAAAGAAAATATCTCCCTTTTTAATTATTTATTTTTTTGATAAGTAAAATATGAAAAAATATAATTATTTGTGTACTATTATTTATGTATTATTTTTAGTAATAATTTGCAATAATTATAGCTAACAATTACACAGATCTGCAAAATTGAAGGTCATAAAACTTTTAAAAGTGTATGCTTGTTTTTTATGAATTTGGGGATCTAAATACTTGAAAGATCTCATATTTGCTCCATCAAGCACAGGTTTTTACAACTTACTTTGATGTATTTATGTTGTTATGAAAAATTAGTGAAAAAAAAGCTATATGAAAACTATTTTGTGGCTAGTTCTGAATATATTTATTTGCAAAAACTATACAGATTAATTATTTACTTCTTAATTTTAATTGAAAGTCTTATTCTTAATCTTTTTTTAGATCATCATCCGCAAATAAAACAAACTTTGTGTGGAGCTTATTTGTCTTGATCTCCTAATTTCATTCCTAAATTGATGGTACACCTTTTTTTAATAGAAAGTTATTACGTTTTCTTGATATTTATTGATCACTTATTCTTCTTTTAGGATTTACTAAAGATTTATCAAAACTTGTTGTTGTCTGAATATTATAATAAACTGTAAATCATGGTTAGCCATAGGTGTAGCAACAGTCTAAATAACTTTTGTTGCATTTGTGGAATATTCAGAACACAACAAGAGTCTTGAATTTAATAAATCCTAAAAAAAGAGCAAAAAAAGATTAAAGGTTTCTAATAGACTTTCAAAACACTTCATTTCGTTGAAGAACTCAAAAAGACAGTTCAGAATCACTAAAAGAAATTGCACTGGACGATTTACGCCCGCATTTAATCAAAGTTGAATAATAACCTGAATTCTCAACTTTTCTAGAATGTCTGCAAATTTGGTGATAAACCGCCACATAGGGTCACTATTTGTGATATAATATTTTTATTGTGTTTTTCGAATTCAGCACCCGAAAGTACATTAGAAACAGCTAAAATATTGAAAAAAGTTTTTCCATCGTAAACTTGTGTTATTTATTCCTGTGGAAAAATTTGTGCGCAAAAATAACTCTAAAAAATTAAAATGTAATAATTTTTACATTATATTTAGTTTTTTATGATTGCACGTTATTGTACAGTGTTGTGTTGTAAAAACTCACTTTGTATATCTAGTCGCTGTAGAGGTGACCAAAGTTTTCCTATTAGGAGAAAAAAAAATGACTATATGAAAATAAAATTGAAAGAAATAAGATTAAATTGACTTGATTTTGATTTATGTTTTTTTTTTATTTTTAAAATTTATTATGTTTTTTTTTTTTTTTTTTTTTTTTTTTTTTTTTTTTTTTTTTTTTTTTTTTTTTTTTTTTTTTTTTTTTCGGGAGTTCTTATCAATACTCTGGACAATTCCCAATACTTTTAATTTTTTTTTTCTTATAGGCCTATGCCTACAATTTTGTCGGTATGGCTGTAATGCTTGTTGTCATGGCAACACTGCCCGAAGATTTATTCCCAACCCCCCTCCACCTTTCATGCAATACTATACGTGAAAGATTTGCTACACAGAATCGTTTCAATTTATTGTCGGTAATTAGCAAAAATTTTTTCCTCTCGTATAGATTCTTCTCTAGTTTTTTTATTGGGTTTTTATTAAAAAATATATATATATCTTGTTTTACCTCCCAAAATCTACTCCAGATGCGGTTCCCTTAAAAATTTCATTCATTGATGCTTATATGACGAATAAACTAGAATAATACGTTATAATTTAACCTTACACACATTGTTTAGCCGGTCGTTTTCAGTGATAAATTACAAAAAAAAAATAAACTAGAAATATATATTACTTCTGATTTTTTTAAACCTTACTCGAAATTACGTATCTTGCGATAATTTCCGCTTATAATGAAAAAAAAATCAACAGAAAAACCAATAAATCGAATTTGCAGAGTATAAAAAGCCTTAATTAGCCTACAGACTTTTTATTATGCAATTCATCACCGGGGTTGAAAGTTATGAATTTTTTGAATAAATTATGAATTTTACTTTTCCTAATTAAAAAAAAAAAGTTCTTTCGTAATTAAGTGACATGTAAAATTAAAATAATAATAATAAAAAAACACAACTCGCTGTTTAATTCAGTGGGGTGTTTTTAATTGTCATTTTCGATATTTTAAAAACATTTTTGACTCTGGCAAATTATATAATTTTATACAAAACAAAATTTTTATAAAAATTGATTAATAACTCCTAAATTTATGCGATTTTTGTTTTTTAATTTAATTATCTTTAAATAGCTTTCTATCGACTCGAATATTAGTTGAGCAACTATTGTAGGGAAATTCGTTAGTTTTAAGCGTATTTAATAACCATAATCATCAGAAATCAACCACTGATTTTCGTAAAAGTTCGTGCCAACGTTATTCACAAGAATAACTTCCTAAAAATTGGAAAATGCGAGTGTAACTTCTCCCGATAAATTTTTCCATTTTTTTTTTTTAATGTTTGTTTACACCAAAGTTTGTACATCAGGGCGCCTCCTAGTGCTAAAACATTGTTTTTTTTTAGTTTTTTAATTTAATTATCTTTAAATAGCTTTCTATCGACTCGAATATTAGTTGAGCAACTATTGTAGGGAAATTCGTTAGTTTTAAGCGTATTTAATAACCATAATCATCAGAATTTTTAAATTTAATTATCTTTAAATAGCTTTCTATCGACTCGAATATTAGTTAAGCAACTATTGTAGGGAAATTCGTTAGTTTTAAGCGTATTTAATAACCATAATCATCAGAAATCAACCACTGATTTTCGTAAAAGTTCGTGCCAACGTTATTCACAAGAATAACTTCCTAAAAATTGGAAAATGCGAGTGTAACTTCTCCCGATAAATTTCTCCATTTTTTTTTTTTTTAATGTTTACACCAAAGTTTGTACATCAGGGCGCCTCCTAGTGCTAAAACATTGTTTTTTTTTTAATATTATTTTAATAGATTAAAATAATATTTTTAAAAAACCGAGCGAATTAGATTCACTGATTAAAAAGTGATTTCATACTAATAAAACGAGGAAATTAAAAATGTAGAGACTGCTACTTTCATCGCAGTACTTAAAAGATGCAATTCGACTTTCCTTTATACACTTTTCATAAAGTAATGGTTGTCATGACGATAGATTCGCCCATGTTCTCTTTATGGGGTTGAAGTGTTTTTATGGATGAGGAAATTTTTAAAAATAATGTTTATAATACACGAAAAATGATAGAAAGATTTGTATGCAATTACGTATAATAATAATACATTCTTAAAATTTTTATTACGTTCGTATGCTAATTATTTATAAAATTGGGTTGACGCACGAAAGTAGGCCTATAACCATATAGAAACGAATCAGTACAGTTTCCATTTTTATAAAAAGATTAAACGGCGATTAAAAAAAAAGAGAATTTTGCAGTTTTATAAAGCGAAAAACGCACTTTTTAGAAGCATTTGCATCCCGCAGGCCGCGAAATAACGTTAACGTTTTAACGCTGGCAAGGAAACGCTACTCTTTAAAACTGGCAGCCATCTTTAAAAAAAAATTGTTATAAAGTAATTTCTAGCCAAGTTTTTATACAAAACATGTTTACGGTGATTGCCTGGGAGCCGATGACATTGATCGAATGATTTTTATCTGGATTCGGGTTGTAGGGGCCCCAAATTGAGGTGTACCCGAAATATTTTATGCAATATTCTAAAGTATCGCTCCATTAAGCTCTATATTATATAGTTTTGTGACCGAACCATAATTTAGAAGGGAGGAGGAGGAGAAAAAAAAATTAATTTTGCTAACGTGTATTTGCAAATGGCGTTCGTGCGACATTTCGTGTTTGTAGTATCATTAAATTACATCAGTGGCAACATCAACCGTTGAATAAACCTATTAAAAAGTGTCATAAAATATGCTTTATTTTACAATTTAAAGAGGAATAATGTCCTTTTTTTTTTAATCATCAACTGATTAAAGTATCGATAGAAACCAGTTTAGATTTAAAATTTTTGCTTGGAATGTGCACAAAAATCTTCTTCCTCTTCTTCTTTTCGAGATTATGACCTTTGAAATTATCGGGTAGTTCTGATAGGGATGTCGTTGCTGCAGATTGTTACCCTACCTATAATTTCTGTCAAAGAATAAATATAAAAAGGGGACATGTTCCCCTTCGTTGTCATCGTAATAAACTCACCCTGCCGAACAAGATTTAACGAATTATTGGAACAGCTGTCGGCGGCAATTTCTGATTGGTCGATTGAAGCATGACGTGGAAAAATGTTTTTGTCCAATAGCGTTTATCGATCCGGTTTTAGCTTTGTAGTTTTAGAAGTGAAGAAATAAATGATATAGAAAGTAAAGTTATAACACGATTAAATCAATTCTCAATTGTTTGATATAAATATATATATATATATATATATCTAGTTTAATTCTACTTGCTTGGTTTGTGACGTCGTCTTAAATCGGATTTAAAAAAAAAAATTATTATTTCAGTTCCTCCACTTGTTGTAGAAAGGAAGTTAGTTCCGGCTTCCTTTTGTGTTTCCATTTCCGTCTGATCGGCATTTTTAAATATTCCTAGAATATATATATATATATCGAGTTGTAAATCGAAACAATCGATTTTTGTTTTTTTAACTGCTACGAAAACACGTATAAAAACCGAAGTCATCAAAAATAAGGTAGAGAGCGAAGATATAAATTTAATTCTCCGTTCTCTTACTAGCAGCATTGCTTTAGTCTTCTATCTTAGGTAATCCTATCCTTCACCTTCACTCAGAATTGTGACGAGATAATGGAATTTCCGATGGTCTTTTTTATTTTTTTTTTTCTAGCACTTTTTGCAACTAAATATGTTGCGCCGGCTCTGAAACGTTCTGTGTAGCAAGAATGCTTTATTATTATTGTTATTATAATCATGCAGCTTTACATTCGGCTATGGGTTACAAATATGACATTGGGGTAAAGACCATTTCCGGGGTCTGATTCATCCGTCCTTTAGTCGTCCACTCCGTACAGGTCTGATCCCCTCAACATATAAATAACCTATGGCACGACTGGGAGCAGCTGTACCAATTATTACCCTCCCGAATTTGGCCCCTGATCTTCAATATGGTGTTTGTCACCCTTCCAGATGGTCAGCACGCTTGGGTTGATTAGGAGTCTGACAAAACTTTTTCCTTGTATGCAATAACCGATAATTATCCCGGCTTTAATTCCATTTCGTTCCTAGTCATACATACACACATACACGCATAAAAAAAACAGGCAGAATACAAAATTTTTAATAACGTTTAAATATTTATTTGTAATTTAATTATCATTATGTTTTAGTGCATAACATAAGCGCATAAATGAATAAAAAAAAAATAATAATAATAATCGTAATCCATTTTAGGATGTCTTGGCTATATCATTAGTCGTATAACGAAGAGTGCGTTAATTACTAAGTACAGAGAGTTGTGTCCTCAGAGACAGGTGTGACGTAGAAGGGTCAGTGTACTGATTGAAGTTTTAGTATATCTGCACCCTACTAATTAAAGATGGGATAGGCAGAGCGTGCGAAAGTATTATTTTTCATTGATACGGTATTGTTTTCTTTCTCTTTTGTACTAGGGTGCAACGTTTTGCAAACACTATCTGCCATTGTTTTAAAAATAATATTAAATTCTATTCGGCTCTATAGAAGGAAAAAAAAAACGTGTCCGATTTAATTTCTAAATTATATTTTTGGCGTAGGCGTGCTGTCGAGTGGAACAATTAAATTGTTTTAAAATAGTTTAATTGTTTTTATTCGGTGACATTCATTTGTATTCAATATGGCGAATGGAAGCACTTAAATTATTCTTTTTCTAAACCAAAACATGCAGATTGCCATGACAACACGCTCGATGGTGGGGGAAAAGGAGGGACTGATAACAATTGGGCGAGGTCCCTGCTCCCTCTTTCTCCCCCAATAAGGGTGGAAACGGGTAGGGATGACCATTCCCCAAATAAGCAACAGCCTTATTACAACTCAGGGTTTCCGGCCTTCTGTGTGTACAGCACTGAATTTTTTTCGTTCGTTTTTGACTGCGACGACGTGCTAGTGAGAAACAAAAACGAGATGTTAAAAAAATATAATAATAATAACAACACGTCGCCTTTAAAAAAAAAAAACAATAAATAAATAAATTAGGGAGATAACTCTTTCTGCCCTAATCAACCAATAGGGATTAAGGTAGAGTGTCACTTCTCCACCTTCGATAAGGGCGTCCACATTTGAGGGACCATTCAGTTCAGTTCCCTACGGGTGATAGTGGACGATGTCGAAGGAGGAGCGAGTGATTCTTCTAAATATACTTCCTTCTAGCCCTTTTTAAAAGTTGGCCCCCTTCCATAGCGGATAGTTTTAGCATTTAAAAAAGAAAATTAAAAGCGAAACAAAATTGATAAATGAAAAAAAAACTATGTTAATATTGCTATTATGGTTCCCTTCCTGCCCCCGTTGCCTTGGATGTTGTATAATTCTAAAGAGCCCGTTTCCCTTTGCACCCCTGCTTTGTGTGTCTTTGGTAAGCGTTGTGATTTGAATTCAAACCAACACATAGATTGTTTACTCGCGCGTCACAATTAGGCCTCAGTTTTTTGTTGTCTCCACTATTTCTAGAAAAGAAAAATATATATAGATATATAATAGAATCCATTATATATCTATATATATAAAACAATATATATATATACAGTATATAAATAAATATATAAATGTGTGTATACATGTACTCTATGTACGTACTGTATGTATGTAAAGTACTCTGTACGTATGTATGTTGTGAGTGCCTAAGGCCCCAGTTCTTAGATTGAGTAGAAAGAGCTGCGTTTTGGGGATGCCCCATTATTTCATGTGCTCCTGATAACGATTGTTTGCCAGCTCTTACATAGCTTATTGATAGGCGGCGGTTTAAAAAATCAGAAATTAGAGGAAAAGAAAAAAAAAATATATTCCAATATTGTAAATAATGTACAGGTTTGGAGATATAGTAATCCTGCCCCTCTTCAGCCGCATTTTTCTCGTTCAAAATTATTGAGAATCCGAGTGTGTTTATATTAGCCCCTAAGAGCTATCTGCAAATTGGAGAGGATGCACTTTCTCGGGGTTATCGTTCTTCGCCTGTCTTCCCCGCCTTAACAATGACGAATTAGCTGGAGCATCCTGCCCATTCTCGATCTTCCGAATTTGTGTCCCGGAAGGTAGAAGTATGGGAGTTAGGTTGATTTCTCATCCTTACGTCACACCATTTTGGAGTTATTTTTGTACAGTAGCGACAGAAGGATGAGAAATGGCCATACGAATCTACGAAAAGAGCGCAAAATCAAAATTCCAATACAAACGATAAATCTATATGCTGTATATTCTGTGTTTCAAAAGCTGTTAACTGGATGCTTCGGCTACGTCCGTCGTTAATTTCCCCCCCTTCTACTTATCTTTATTTCTATCTAACTTTCTCTCTCCATCCCACCTTTTCAATAGTGTATACTGTGTATACCAAGGCCCGGTTGCCTAAAGGGGGAAGGAGCGAGCACCTCTACCTCATTCGTTATCGGTCAGTGCTGCTTAAAAAAACTCTGCAAACCGATCACCAAAAATCTATACACTTCAAGGGCGTAAAATCGACGCCTCACTGCCAATGCAACGCAGCAGCACGGACCGTCCGCTGGCCCCTCGTAAATGAGAATAAAAAAAAACCCATTAAAAAAATTTATTATTAAAAAAACGGGACGTCCCGTGATCCTCAAACGGGAGCGATGAAAAAAAACGTAAACGAGCGTCGAATCAAAAAAAATACCTCATGACATCCCCGTCCCGAAAATCAAACGTTGTTTATGATTGTCGCTCCCTTGGGGAGAGTTGTTGATTACGAGACGTCTCAAATGCCTTTAAAATAAGAGCCTTAAATGTGTACAACCTGCTCTGAGTCTCATAACATAATACTGTAAATAACACATACCTCCGTAACGGAGTACGGAAGTGCCGAGTCTCAGAGCTTATCCGATCCCTCTCTCTTTCATATATATAAAAACTGGCTCGATGCTAACTTATAAACGAGTACTCAATCTGAGAACTGGTGCCAGCACTTTTCATATTCATAAAAATTGAAAAATTTCATTCGTTATTTAAAACAATTTTCTGCACTTGTACTAAGAGCAGATACTTTTTTTGTATTTTATCCAATTATGTCCCCCCCTCCTCGAAGGCTGTGCCCCTTCAAATAAACGACGAAAAATAAAAAAATTTGAATATATATATATTAAAAAATAAAAAAAATCAATGGCCCTTTAACGATGATAAATAAAATGAGGTTTAATGCATTCAGCTTTAAGTTGTTATATTTCCCCATTGCTGAGTGCTTTTTAGTGTCTTGTACATTGTCTACTTGTGTTTGGGATGAATAAATTCTGTAATATTAATTATTGTGTTTTTCTCTCTTTCTTTCGCGCATATATACACACACACACACACACACACACACACACACGTAAAAATACACACACAGACACAAGCCGCGTATTAAAGATTGATTTTAATTAATTCATTTCATATTTTCCAAGTAATCTATGTAATTTTAATGCGCATGAAAATTTAATGAACGGGAACCTGTCGCGAATTATAAACACTCTTTAATAAATATATAATAATCGGATGTCGTTACAGAATTATTTTATAATGACAAATTGAATTTCGAAACCTCCTATTTGGGTTTTTACCCTCCCTTTGATGATTGTGTCGCTCTTCACACACATACTGGGACCAGATAGTGTGTATGTATGTGGCTGGTGGGATGAAACCACTCTTAGATCTAATTTGGTCGTTCCAGACATTGGACTAGGTTATAGATGGATAGTTTTCGGGCATAAAAATGCTAACGCTGTTCAGTGCGACGTTCAAAAGTAAAGAATCGATCCAGAACTATTCTTCCGTGTTATAAATTGCCATTAAACTTTATACAACCCTTTAAAACACGATTGTTTCCGAGGATGGACAAAAAACGACTACCATCTAATTTGATTATCACTTCTAAATGTTACCTTTTAACTTCGAACTGATTGATTGGCAAGTTTTCGTTGGCATAAACGTTCTTTAAAGAACACGAAAAGCCATTTTCTTCATTTTTTTACTTATCTTTCTAGTAAATTAAAGATTAGCAGACAATAGAAAGGGGCAAAAGAAGATTAAAGGATCTGATCGCCCCTTTCTATTGTGCGTTTTCTCTGCACGCCTAAGTGATCCCCACATCTTATAAAAGGGTCTGTATAAAGTTGTTAGTGTCATCTCGTGTTGTTTTTCGTTGTGAGGAGAAATGCACATGTCCAAATGAAATTACCAAGTAATTGAAAGAGAAGAATTTTAATAAATTTAATTAAAAATCCTTTGAACTTACGAACATATAACTTAATTATGTATGGATTTTTGACGACAGAAGGATGCTGACGACACCAGGAATGAACAAAAGCTGTCTGCTAGCCGAAGAGGGGACACTTATAATTATCAATAGCATTTTTGATGAAATTCCCGAATGAATTCGAATCTAGTTCTTTCCAATACTATAATAATCGAAACACGCCTCATTCCAGTTCTCGTCCAAGTAGCGTGTTTACAGCTTTACTCCAGAAGTATATAAAAATTAAAGACACTCTAGAAAGGAAACAAACCCGTATTGTTTCTCTCTATACACAACTCGACAACAATAACGGTCTGTAGATAAAAAAAAAATCTGTGTATGAAAGAAGAGACCAACAGTTATTGTATAAAAACACTCAGAAATTCGAGATATCCTTTATCTGATACCCATTGACCTAATTGCCGTAATTGCGACTCGACTGTTATGACGAAATTCTTTACATTAAAAGTATAATCACATTTTGCACGGATCTTTTTTTTTACGAAATCAAACAAATAGAGAAAAGTTTAAAAGCGATCAATTGGACAATAACCGACGATAGGCTATATATGGATCCTGTGACCTATTTTGTCGAACGAAATCATTTGATGGCAGAACAAAAAATGAAAATACTACTTTTGATAAATCGTCGATACATCAATTCGCATTTTTAAATAAAATTTATTAAAAATTATCGACCTGCGATAGATAACTGAAACGGAATGTTGATAGTTATCTATGCGATGTAAAATAATAATAATAATAATAAATGTCGATGTATAAATGGCTTCTTCCTCAAAAGCATTCTGTTCAACAAGGTGAGCCTTATTATCGAGATATCCGTCACTCTACGCACTCAAGAATGTCACCTAAAAAATTAATAACCGGTTCTCCCTAAGTAATGGCAAGATTCCCTCACCTTTCCTACAGCTATCTTTTGTTCGTGAGGCCAGATGCAGGCCTATATATTTTCTCCACTTGATCAATCCCCCATTTTGAATGTCGTTTGGTTTAACGTATTTTTTATTCGTCGCGTTTTTTCAATCTGTAATTTTAAAAAAAACGCAGAAAAATAGCCAAATTTATTTATTTTTTTTAATATTTAAAAATTAATGTCCAGAACAGATATAAAGCCGGTATTTTAGTCTAAAACATAAAAATTTATTAATTTACGGTTCATAACCGAGTGGAATAAACTTATTTACTGTAGCGCTAGCGTGGAAAGAGGCTCAAAATGGGTTGTTAAACGCTCTATTTAACTATTAAAAAAAATTTGTTATAAAAATGCGGTCGGGCCGACGTTAACGCTACTCGCGTCGTCTGCATACGAAAGAAAAAAAAGAAGGAATAATTTAATTTTAACGCCGTTTTCGGCCATTTTATGTGGACCGTACCAACTCGGATTTCTGCATTACTATGTCGACGAATGATGTATTGATTGCAATTACCGTCAGCTGTCCTATCACGTGACCAGTTCTTGTCAAATGATACTATATTGGTGATATTGTAGATGATAAACCGAACAGAAATCAAACTGTTATATGTAATTCTATATGCCGTTCGGAAGTATCGCGAGTTTTCGGCATCATAGTCAGCGTAATTTTCCACTAATTCCCATAATCGAATATGGAAGAAAGCGATTGGTATAGATAAAAGTCGACAGCCAAATCTCGGTAGTCTCGTATACGAAAAGACCAAGAAAAAATGAGAGAAGAGATGAAGTCGTAGGAAAGAAAATAGATTTTTTGCCGGAATTGCTGGATTGGAAGTGATAAGTGATTAATAAAAACCGTGAAAAAACTTCTATATTCTCTTCGGTTCATTTAATTTTCCAAATATGAGGCCGACGTTAGCGTAAACTGCTCTCCGCCATTTTAATTAAACTAAAATCCGCCCATCGGTAGTTATTTTTTCGATTGTTCTCTTAATAATCCGGCATAAAAATAGAATAGGGGAAAAAAAAACATATATGTATATATGGAAACATTCTACCGCGATATTTAAAAATATATTTTATTATAATAAAAGTCTGAACTTTGTCGGGGGTCATAAAATAGAAAATTCAATTTGCGAAGTTGAGAGAAATTGTAAACATGATCAACTCCGGAAATAATTAAAAACAGGAAATTGAAAAACGTTCCGTCCTCACATCCGGTCAGATGGTACGTGACGTCAGCCGACGAAAATTTTAACGGAATTTCAATTAAAAAGACAACAAAATTTTCGTTCTTTGTTAATCTACTTCCGCTTTTGGTGATTACTTCTAAAATAGTCATAAAAATCAAACTGTTTTTTAACGATAAAGTAAACAACCGCCGCCGCCATCGACACTCCAACGACACTTTCCAGCCTCCGTCCATTGGTCCAATACCGAAGTTAAGTTCTGGAGCACTTTCAGTGATGCCAGACCGAGAACTCGAACTACAGAAAATCATTGTTACACAAAACGATTTTTCAGTACGCCGACAACTACAAAAATGCCATTAAAGTTCCGGCAAGAAATAATTACTATATAGAATATTTCAAACCAAATGCCATTTTAAATAATGGTTTAATTCTTTAATTACGGGCAAATAAACTAGAAACCGAGCAACAAATTACTTTTTAAATTTTCTGTTCGGTCGTTAGAAACGCTAAAAATAATTATTATTTTATAAAATTTAGATTCGCTGCGTAACAAATTGAATTTTTCTTTTTCTTTCTTTCTTTTTTTTTATTTTTTAATTATTATTTTTATTTTTACTCGGTGTTGCCATATTCCTCCGGGTAATATTTTAAAAATTCATAATGAAAGTTAGATGGTAATAGGAAAATTTTGTAAATTAAACACGGAATGATTAATTACTCTCCTTTACATAAACAAACAAACGAAAATGAACAAAATTTTTTTTATATATTACATGGGCCATGACCCACCCGGGCCCACCCGTAGTTACGTCCCTGTCCTGCATATGTTTGACCTCTCTCAAACCCTGCATGAAAATTTCTCACGATCCCTCGGTTAGCTTGAGTTCAGATCATCCCATAGGAATATTTAGGTGGCAGCGAAAATGCTTTCCTTTAAATCTTTCAGAGATGGCTTAATTCAAACTAACCTAGTCTAATTTTTAAATTCATTTAAACTGATTTAAATTATTTTATTACAGATTAGCTTAAACATGAAGCCGAAATTATAATGCCGTAAGAATCACCAGATAAATTATATTATATATTTGAAATTCCTGAGCAATGCCTGATACAAGGGTATCTCGTAATTCGGCATTTGAATTTCGCGGGCTGGCGCATGCGCGTGCATGGAATTGTATGTCATTTACTATTTGTCAATTCTTGTTGGGCTGATTTGGTGTATTCCCATATTATTTGTATTAATTTTCAATTCTGTATTTTTCAGAAAGTAAAAAAAAATTGTGCATCCGTAATTATTATTTTTTAAATGAAATGTAAGGATGGGTTCAAAGAGAACTGAGTTTACTATTTGTCAATTCTTGTTAGGCTGCTTTGGTGTTTTCCCATATTATTTGTATTAATTTTCAATTCTGCATTTTTCAGAAAGTAAAAAAAATTTGTGCATCCGTAATTATTATTTTTTAAATGAAATGTAAGGATGGGTTCAAAGAGAACTGACTAGAGGAATAATTCCGAAAGAAGAACACTTGATTGAGCATAGTATAGAGAAGAAGAAAGAAATTATAAAGTGCAGAAATATAGAACAATTAAGATGTAACTCAAGAGTATGGCATTCCTAGGACAACTGTGGCAACGTTTTGGAACAGATAGAGGTATACATATAGATTATGGGTGCTAGGATGTCTGCTGGAAGACTCATTCCAACATCCCAAGGGTTTATAAATTGTGTGTATTGTATATAAAATAATGTATTTTGTAATTTCGTGTATTAAACAATAGCAAAATACGGAAAGAAAATAATATAATGCATCTCTCCATCTCCCGTAAGGGGAAGTGAGATGGGAGTTCGACAATGAATTAATCTATCTTATATGGGAAATATTATCCCGCAATTCGACAATAATTCGGCAACGGATTAGTGTCAAATTGCGAGGTACCACTGTATTCTGCTAGTCTTCTACAATATATATTTTGGTTTGTATGTTTGTTACTACCATTGCCAAACTCAGCAGAAATTTTCCTGGTATAAGAGCAATCATTGATATTTAAAAAAGTTAAATATATACAGTACATGATTGTTTTTGTGTTGAGTTGTTGTCTCCTTAACATTAGGAACTACCATTGCCAAACTCAGCAGAAATATTCCTGGTAAAAGAACAATCATTGATATTTAAAAAAGTTAAATATATACAGTACATGATTGTTTTTGTGTTGAGTAATTTTATAAAAAGATATAACTGTCAGAGTTCTTTCTGATATGATTTAAACAACAAACCAATTTTCGTGTAAAAATGCTTATTGAATAAAGAAGACATGCAGCAACTTAAATAACTTTGCACGAATTGTTTTCATTAAATTTTTCAGAAAATTCTATCAGATTTAAAATAACATTTGCAGAAGTATATAAATTAGATTTAAATACAGTAGAACCTCTATATTCGGACGCACCTATATTCGTAAAATCCAGTATTTGGAAAAAATTTTTGAAGGAAAATTGTATCGATATTCACATTTATCGCTATATTTGGAACAATATCAGTAGTCTCAAGTTGCCAGCTTGGACAACTTTTTTCGCTTTGCGATTTTTGGGCTACTTTCTAAGTAGTAGTTTTTGCAAATATTGCAAATGTGTAGATAAATTTTCTGGCAACACTCGTTTGTTGGCAGTTGAGAATCCGTCATTGTGTTTTGTGACTCTGGTGGTTTAATCATTATTTTTTGTGTAGCTGGTGGTTTAATCCTTATTTTTTGTGTAGCTTTGCATTACTTTTATTAAAATACTGTATTATCATAAATAGATGCAAATATTGCAAATGTGTAGATAAATTTTCTGGCAACACTCGTTTGTTGGCAGTTGAGAATCCGTCGGTCCCGAGTATCGTATTTCATCTGTTTGTTTATCGACATGTATTCCAGATTAGAATTTTTATTTAACATGCAAAAAACAAACAGAAATCCACTTTTTTTCCCTTGTTTATTAATTTTTGACGTTTTTTTTCCTTTTAATCGATGATATTGAAAGTAAATCGAGCATTAAAATTAAATTCTAATGCTTAAAAAAATCGTGTTTAACTTATTTTAATATGATTCCGACCAAGAGAGAGGAAGAGAAGAGAGAGAGAGAAAAAAAAATTTTAATACTTTTTAATTAATCGTATTCATTATTTATTAATTTTAGGAACTAGAGAGAGAGAGAGAGGAAGAGAAGAGAGAGAGAGAAAAAAAAAATTTTAATACTTTTTAATTAATCGTATTCATTATTTATTAATTTTAGGAACTTAATTATTTCTGTTATTATTCAAGTGAAATGTTTTTAATAAACATTCATTTTACGAACTGTATATAGAAATGAAAATTCTCTGCTAACAAACTCGTTCATCCGAAAGATACAGCGCGCAGATAATATATAACCAAGAGAGCGTAAAGTATGGAAAAGTGGGAGGAGGAAGACAGAATTTCAATTTTGAATTATGCGAGATTGTCCGCCAGCAAACACGAAAAATAATTAAAAGTTCTTAATGAACTAAAACGCAATTAGAAACTTATATATCTTTGACGGTAACGGCGGCCGGAGCCGACATTACAAAAAGAATGGCGGACCTTCATAACGCCCCACCAAAAACAGATAACAATCGTCGTAAAACGATTACAACATTATAACCGCAACTTACTTCCATTTACTTCCTCTTTCTATTAAAACAAACGAAGAGGAATGAAGGAAGAAAAATTATCTTCCTTTCGTTTCTAATACGGAAGAGGGAGGAAGATGTTCGGGGTGGAAAAAAACATACAGGAAATAAGATCAGGTACGAAAACGAGGTTTTAAAATTGCATCGGAAATGACGTCTGTTTCCGGTTTGATGTTTGCTTTCCGAAAAAGCTTCCGGATCGAGAAAAAGGCGAAGAAAATACTTTTATACTTTCCCGTTTTGCTTGTTTCTTTTTCTTTTTTTGGTACGCTCCGACACTCTTTATCATCAGTGTAAACATTCGTTAGACGATATCCATCTATATTTTTATATACAGTATATATATTGCTTCTATACATTTAATGCGCCGCTCGTTCTATAGACCCGTGTAGAATGTAGAGTTGACTTTATTTAACGCTTTAGTTTGAATCTGTGATCAGAATAAACTATTAATCTCCATAAATATGACCACAGGTAGCAGGCTCTACAAGTTCTACCATCGATTGCACAAATATAAACACTGCCTGCAGAGAAACCCAGTTCATCATTTTTGGTAGTGACCACCAAATATTCAACCCAGATTGATTTTCTTGATGATGAAAATCGATGGTTCTTTCTCCATATTTAAACACGTCCCCAAGCTTACATATATATGTATACATCAGGTCATCCGAAAAATAATATCGTTTTATAATATACGATATCGTTTTACTTGTTCAAACGTGTCTCAACTTGTATAAATATGAATTTTTAAAGATTTATAAATACTACTAAGCTGATATTCTGTGGAATATATACTTGATTAAGTTAATAAGTGATTTATCTTTTATATCCTTTGGGATGGCCTGATACATTTTTTTTTTTTTTCATTTAGCGCTTCTAGTTAACATTTTATTGTTTGTAATAAAAACTAGATTATTTTTGTTTCTTTGATTTTTAAATAATAAGTTAGGGCAAATGAAACATTAAGTAGAATTAAAGCAAACAAAAACAATCAAAAGTGTAACTACTGTATCGGAATTTTAAAGAAAGACTACAGACCGAAAGGAGAAGAAGCGCTCGACCAGGAAAAGAAAGAAAGAAAAAAAAAGTCTGAAAATCGTCTTTCTAAATAATTGATTTAGCCTCTAGGGTGATCGAGGATTAAGTTTACAGCGTTAAACAATTCTAGTTTTTAACGCCGAAACCGTGGTAAAATTCCTAAGAGATTCTTTACAATAACAAATACGCCATTGGCCATCAAAAAACAATTCTACTCCTTGCAAATTTTGATATTTAAATACATAAATAAATATATTTGAATAAAGAAGGCTACCGATAATGTTTTGTTTACTTGTTGTCATATTTAAAGATTATTTTCCTTTTAAATCCCCACCAAATCTTGGTGGTTACATAAAGGCACGGAGAATTTACAACTACTCGACCCCAACCATTTATTTTTAATCTACCAACCTTCGAAAACAATTTACTGGAAAATATAAAGTAGTATACGAACGTAAAGAATGTTTTTGAGACGACAGAGCATTATACTCCGCTACATCTCCTTAATGGCTACTACTAATACACGCTACTCACTTTACATACCACATAACTCAGCGCAATTATTGGCAACGCATTCGCTCTTTACATTAGCGCTTTCGCATACGCGCCATACAACTTTTCTAGCGACAAGAAGAAGAATATGCGACTGGTACCAACTTTCTCTTCCTTTTTTTTTCTATACAAGATAGAGTTAAATATCAACAATTAGTTTAATAATATAACATGTTGCTAATATTTCACGCTTATGTTAATGGTATATTCTGATGTGTTTAATTACATGTGCCAACCTAACAATTCGTCACAGTTTACGACATGGACGATGGAAAAAGTCATTTATATTCACGTTACATCTTTTTGCTGCGGAATTATGCCAGTCGCTTCTTTCAGACACGTAAAACGAGTAATTAGAAGAGGTTTTTGTGGGTCAAGCCCAGTGTCGGCGAAAGAAGGGTGACATTTTTCTTCATCGTTTTTAATCCGATTTACGCCACTTTTTCAGATTACTTAACTCGATAAATTCTATATAAAGTTATAACACCTTAAGTAATTTTTATTCATGCGCATTAATGAAGGTTCTAACGCCATCTGTCGACTAGATTTTCTAATATTTCGACACTAAACCGACAGGAAAATTATTTTGTCGTCGCCAGTTAGCACACGGCTCCTATTGTCGGGACGATTTTTGTATTAAGTTAAATTTATAAGGATGTAAATGAATAAAACACGAAATCCCCTTTCATAAAAGCGTTTCAACCGTATCGAAAATAATTCTAAACTTTCATAACTTATCTAGTTTTCTTCCCCCCTCTTTATATGCGATGTCGAAACTCGACCTCTTTTCTAAACGATTTTTTTTTTATTCTTTTTTTTCCACATCATCCGATTCACGTCAATATTTAACGAATAAATGCGAGTATTTATAAATAAAAATGGACTCGGAGCTTAAATATTTTAATTTTTGTTCGACGTAGTGATGTCGAAACTCGACCTCTTTTCTAAACGATTTTTTTTTTATTTTTTTTTTCCACATCATCCGATTCACGTCAATATTTAACGAATAAATACGAGTATTTATAAATAAAAATGGACTCGGAGCTTAAATATTTTAATTTTTGTTCGACGTACGGCAACACTTTTTATTTAATAAATCAAGATGGAGGTAACCCGTGGTCACGTACATGAAACTTTAAACGGTCCAACTTTTATGTATGTTCGAGCAGTTTAAAACGGTTTTCTTTGCATTCTAAAATCATTAAACATTAAAAAACATTAGAATACTTAACGACGGAACTTTAATGCGTTTCGTAACTTTAATTATAATTAAGCATTTGTCATTCGTCCTCTTTCCATTAGAATGCCTATTTTTACCTTTTGAGATTAATGCTTTTTCACGTACACGTTAAATGACCTGCGACCTGGCGCGTAACTTTGTTCCAATAACGAATATATATTACATATTTTTTTAATTATAATTAAATATATAAATATTTATGAAACCAACTTTGTTCTGGGTATTTTCCACGAATATATAAAAAAAAAGGACGAGTACGTAAGTTATTCCCATTTTTTTACGAGTTTTATCGATTATATTCGACTAAAAATTTATTTTCTAGTCCGAAAAATAATTAAAGAACGAAGAAAAAAAAAAAAAAGAAGAAGAAAGTGTATATAAAATAAAACGAAAGGCGAAATTCGTGACAAGCCAAAGTGATTTTTAATTAAGGATTTTCTTAGTTGACGTTTAATTATTTAATTAAATAAGTCATTAATAAAAGATATTAAAAAAAAGGGGGAGCGTAATATTAAAAAATAATGCACCAGACGTGAAAATATATTCATAGAAGACTAATAATGCGAGGAATGGTAGCAAATTGAAAGTTTGCATCATCGCTCACTTTCTGTCCTCTTTCAATCTGGAGTATTGGATACGCTACTGGTTGTTTGACAAATATGCAAGATTATATATTTATCTAGTTAGTTATTAATATTTAAACAGTGTTATAACGCATAAAAAGGCATTAAAATATATGCCGACATGATATTTTCATCGATACCTGTTTAAAAATACGATAAAATGTGTTATGGCGAAGAGAAAGGTGTAGTTCAGTTTTTACACATTTTTAAAACGATTACAGAAAAAAAAAATAAATATGTCAAAAAAAAAGAATACACGCGATGGGATACGAAGTTGTGTAACATTTTAATCTGCATGATTATAAATATGTCAAAAAAAAAAGAATACACGCGATGGGATACGAAGTTGTGTAACATTTTAATCTGCATGATTTGTAGAAAAATGACATTAATTTCTGCTGGCGTGATACATCCATTTCGTTTAATTCAATGGCCTATAATCTCGGTCGCCATCTCAGATATCAAATTTATAGTCTTTAAATATTCTAAGCATACTTGATCTTTCGTTTTGCTCGACCGATAAGAGAACAGCTTACTTTATTATACCGATTTTTTTTTTTTCTTTTTTCTATTACCTGGCCACTTCCGATAACGAAATCGGCGCCATTTTTACGCCATAAATTTTAGTCCAATTTTTTTTTTAGTAGAGAAAATTCGTTGCTAAAAATCTGACGAATATATCTTTCATTTTTTTTGAGTAATTCTATCAACGCGATGAAAAATATAGTTTGATCCGATATTGATCCACTGCCCTCAAATTCAATCTGGTATAAACTATTTAGGAGTTACATTCCTTCATCGAGTGTGATGAATCTATCCGTGTTTTCGTCTTGAATTATTAAAAATATATAAACATTTATATATATATTGGATATAAATAATGCGGTCTGTTTATAATTTAAAACTTAAAAATTTTTTTTTCCACATTTTTTTTTAACTTTATAAATCGACTGGTTTACAGAACGAGTGAAGAAGTTATAATAACAGAAAGAAATCTTTTTTTTATTTTTATTTTTTTGTATCCAGTCTATTCTATCGCCTTTCGTCCCTGTCTATAACAGTGGACTGTGCCGAAAGCTTTACAATACATACCTGGCTATACACACTAATATATATATAGGCCTACATATATATATATATATATATATATATATATAT
>AYEL01039896.1:0-33578 GCA_000484575.1 Olivierus martensii
GCCAAACTTTCCCAAATTTTAATTTACTGGATAAAGATATCTGTAAAAAAAAGTAAGGATAAAATCTGAAGGATATGTGGAACATGACAGAGCAAGTCGGACAAATTCGGACAATCAATTCTTGAATTTTTGGGGGTCGAAAGATCACAATTATATTAATTAATTCGGATTGGGTTTGAATTAAAGGGGTAATTAAAAATTTATTAAAATATCGATGGAAAATCAAATTTTTGAATAATACGATAGAAATACGGAAAATATGATAGAATTTGAGATTTTAACCATTTTTTTTCGATTTACGCAAAAATTACGAAGTTTTTGGGTCTTAAACTTTGTCTAGCATAGCTAGGAGTTGGAGCGCAAGACGGAGCAAGGCGTGTCTAGCATAGCTAGGAGTTGGAGCGCAAAAGGTTAAGTCCTTAAGTCGAAGTGTCATAAGTCAAGGATTACCTGTATATGTTATCTTGAAATAGTTAAAATTTTCATGGAAAAAGTTATGAATGAAGAATTTTATATATTATTATTAACTTTTTAAGTAATTTTTAAAAACATGAAATCCAGGCATTCATTTATTTTTTTATTTCTATATTCAGATATAACCAATGGCATTTGAAAATACAGTTATTTTGACACATGTTATATAAAACACTTGTACTATTCTTTATAATCTTAAAATATTTTTATTGACTATCATAAAAATCTTTAGCAATTATCATCACTAAGAAGTAAAAACTTTTATGCAAATAATAACATTTTAAATCTTCATTTAGATAAAACTAAAGAAAATTAAGATAATCTTTCATGATAAATATATTTAGCTAATAAAATAAACTTATTT
Source organism: Olivierus martensii (assembly GCA_000484575.1). NCBI lineage: Eukaryota > Metazoa > Arthropoda > Arachnida > Scorpiones > Buthidae > Olivierus > Olivierus martensii. Next base: position 839 of record AYEL01039896.1, read on the forward strand.
ATATATAAAATTGATAGTAATGCCAGTGACATGATCCAGCATATTATATTTTCAATACAACTTTCCAATGTCAAATTTTTTTGTGATATTAAAACGTACAAGTAGTTCTGTACTAATGATGGGGGTCATAAATCAAAGTGGTCAGAAATTGGAAATGTCATAAATTTATGAATTGCCCATTACTATTATTTTTTATTTTTACTATATATTTTCATAATATATTAGTTAATGAACACAAACTAAATCAAGCATTAAAAAAGATGCATTTGATACATCAGACCATTGGACATAGACTGATAGGCCTAATGAATTGCATTAATCAATTGCAGAATTTACTAATTAACATCACTGTTGTAAGCATGAGTGGTTGTAAGTTTTAAAATTATTAGTACTTTTATGTTTATTTCAAAATAAAAATACATATACAAGTAGTCCTTGACTTTAACTGATTGGTTAAAATTCCAAGGTCATTATTTAGAGTGGTTGGAAATCTGAAATGTCCAAAATTTATGGATTTCTCATATCAATATTTATTATTATACTATATATTATCATAATACACATAACAAACAAAACTACAGGAATCAGATACAAAAAAAAAGATAATTTTGGTACATCAGACCATTGTGCATGTATTATAAACAATGTGAAATGTATTGACCAATTGCAGAATTTATTGATTACTATCATAAGTGTGAGTGATTGAAAATTGAGGGCTGCTTCTATTTGTTTTAGTATTTCATTTGCTTATAACAATATAGGCTTACAATTAAAATTTGTATTGATAACACCATATAACATAATAGTACCTATTGAGATTCAATTGTAATATATTATTTCTTAATTTAAATTATGTTAAAGTACATTGAAAAGACAAACTATCAAAGTTTGTATGTGAAAAACTGTGAGATCTGCGAAATATCGCTTATGTTTTATTATTTCTTTTTATAATTATATGTATTTTACTTTACTTAATATTTGAATCATTTACATTTTTATGTTAATTTATAACCTTAGTTTGTTACATTTGCAAATGACGTATGAGTTGCGTTTATAATAATTTCTTAAAGGTGATGAATGATTTTTAGGTCTAATGTACGTACATTTTATAAGAAAAAAGTGTTTTAATATTTTAAATTATTAAAATTATTTGATTTGTAATAAAAATAAATAAATTCAACACACTTGTGATGACATCACATTATTTAACAGTCGATTTCATTCATATGATGTATGCTCCCCTGTGGGTAAGGGGTTAGAATATGCCCACCGATTGACCCCGCGTGGAGTAAAAGGCTCTTAAAGGAATCACCTCGTACCATTCGGTGATTATCGCGTCCTTCACTGGGGTCTCACTCCCGGATACGGAACCGGGACTGCTGGCGGTGCCCAAATCCGTCCCTAGGGTCTGCGATGGGACCCCATACGGATACCGGACCGCCCGGCGGGTATGCCCGTCTTGAACCATATACTCATCCCAACCTCGTTATCGAAGGAAAAAGCCCCAGCTAGAACCTCCATATTATTCGAGTGAAAAAAAAATGATGTATGCATGAATGTACGTTACGATCATAATTAGGATTAAACCTGAATCGTCAGTATTAATATGTGATTAAATGAGTAATCAGTGATTATGTTGTATTAAAAATTCATGGCCAAAGTGGACAAAATAATACGTAAAACAAAGTAGTAATAAGATATTTATGTTGCAGACTTGGTTGCAGATAAAAATAAGATAAAGGCGCACAGTATTCTGCTCTGAATCCCAATAGATGGAGCCACGTGTAATGTTCGCACAATGGTTTGCACTGTGTTTATATTATCATTGGTGTGCATCGATGATTTGCAAGAAGCTGATGATTTGAATGCAAAGGAAACGACAGAAAATATTTTAATAGAAAATTATTTTTGTGTCCTTAACTTTTGATTTTTATAATATTTAAAATTAGCAATAATTTAAAATTAATTACTTTTTACTAAATAGAAAATCTCGTTTAAAGTTTAGACTATATTATATTCTGTATTCCATGACTGTACTATATAATGGGACCCGGTCAGATGGCTACGTGGTAAGCGTTGGTGTGCCATGCAGGAGGACCCGGGTCCGGCATCTGCTGAAAAGAATTTCGGGGTTCAGAGCCCGGCCGGGCAATCCCCGTTCTTCATTCGGTCCCCTTCCATGGGTGTGGGTGCAGACTATGGTTGGAATTGACCCCGCCCCCTTTTCGGGGTTCAGAGCCCGGCCGGGCAATCCCCGTTCTTCATCATTCGGTCCCCTTCCATGGGTGTGGGTGCAGACTATGGTTGGAATTGACCCCGCCCCTTAGTAATCTCACTGATTGGAAAGGGTGTAAAAAAAATATATATATATAATGGGACCATGAATGGAACTAATTTAAAAAACTTTTTTTTTAATGATTAAAACGTTCGAATCAGACATTTTTATTCAAATCAATATTTTAATGAATAAATTAACAATTTTGATTATTTATAATTAAATTCACTAAGAGAAATTAACTTGAAGCAGTGGCAGACTACAATGCGCCGGACTCCGCAACGCGGGGGGCCCAAATTCTATTTGTCAGTATTTTCTTTACCCCTTTTTTTAAATTGACAACATAACAATAAAAATTAAATCATAATGAAGAGAGTGAAACATTCTTTGAATCAGAGCAGTGCGGCAGCAAGAACAGTAACCAAAAATATGGAAATAAAAGATGTGATTAGAGATTTTGCATATTTAAAATCCAGTAGGAACGTTCGAATCAGACATTTTTTATTCAAATCAATATTTTAATGAATAAATTAACAATTTTGTATATTTATAATTAAATTCACTAAGAGAAATTTAACTTGAAGCAGTGGCAGACTACAATGCGCCGGACTCCGCAACGCGGGGGGGCCCAAATTCTATTTGTCAGTATTTTCTTTACCCCTTTTTTTAAATTGACAACATAACAATAAAAATTAAATCATAATGAAGAGAGTGAAACATTCTTTGAATCAGAGCAGTGCGGCAGCAAGAACAGTAACCAAAAATATGGAAATAAAAGATGTGATTAGAGATTTTGCATATTTAAAATCCAGTAGGAAGAATTTTAAATTTTAAATATACAGTATTTTCCTTTGATAATTTTCAATTCTGTTTCAAATGATGCAAGTTTGTTTTTTCTTGTTATTTTCTAATAAAAATATCTAGATAAAAATTTGTTTGTTTTTTTTAGTAGAGGCCCGAATAACATTTTGCGGGGGGACAAAAATTTTAAGTTCCGCCACTGACTTGAAGTATAGTTAGTTAAATAGAACGATAAAGCACGTACTAAACTCAGATATATTTTAAAATTTTTATTATTTGGCATTTTCGCGAATATTTTAACATTATGTTAATAACTTCCAATAACTTCAGTAGACAGATAATCTGCAATACGTATTCCGTAATCAATTGTTCAGGATAATTAAAATTAAATTTATGAATTTGTGCATGACTCAACAACATCATTGACGTCATCTTCGCATGTAGATAAAGTTCATTTCTTTAGAAATTTGTTATTTTTTTAAGATATAGATACTTTACACGTTTTTTTTTCTATATAGTAAGGCTGAACTCTTACGAACCACACCACGACCGCAAAACAATAGTTACTGTGTGGTTGGGTTCTGGTCGAAATCAACCATTCGCGAACCACTTATATGCGCAGACGGTAACGGACTGCGCGTATATTTGCGCAATCCGTTACCGACTGCTGATTATCAGGAAGCGTTGTCGGCGGCTAGTGGTCGGTATGTCGCACTGTGAGAGATTGCGGTCGACTACAGACGACCACAATTTTGTGGATGATATTGACCACAAGTTGCGACAGCCGTTGAAACCGACTTCAGTTTAGTAGTTCGTCTGATTTAGATTATGCGTTTCTATATTAATATAATTATAATTCACGACCGTCCTTAAACAGATTACCGTTTTGTGGTTGTGGCGTGGTTCTGTTGTGGTTCGTGTGAGTTCAGCCTAACTTGTTTTAATTTACAGATGAGTATACAGTTGATGTTATTACGTACTTTATTATTATTTTTTTTAATCACCCCATTACCATTTTTAAATAGTAGCATCTTAAATTTTTAGTAATATTTATAGATTACATATTAGATGTTTTTGATTGGATATCATTTCATTTTTTTATTATGAAACTCATTTCTCCAATAAAGACATTTTAGTGACAATATGTTAACGCATCATTAAATATGTTCTTTATTTTTAATCCGGATTGAATGGAAATTTTTAGTGAATATTATATAAGTAAATCTGTTTACCAAATTTGGTCAAAATTGGTTGAGTGATGAATGTAGAAGAGTTCACCATGAAAGACTTTCTATTCTTTCACTTCGAACTTATTGGGCTGAAATTAACAGATGATCTTCAACATTACATTCCTGATTTAATCGAAATCAATTGAATAATGTGATTTGTAGAGGCGTTTCCGAAATTTTTAGTGAATATTATATAAGTAAAATCTGTTTACCAAATTTGGTCAAAATTGGTTAGTGATGAATGTAGAAGAGTTCACCATGAAAGACTTTCTATTCTTTCACTTCGGACTTATTGGGCTGAAATTAACAGATGATCTTCAACAACATAAGAAACATTACATTCCTGATTTAATCGAAATCAATTGAATAATGTGATTTGTAGAGGCGTTTCCACAGAAGAAAATCCTGTTATTCTACACCCCTTGTTTTTCCGCTTGAACGGAAATTTTTAAGACTAATTGGCGGCTAGAATATACTTATATTTCAAATTTATTCAAAAATCCGATCTGTAGACATTTTTATTAAGAAGGAATCCCTATATTTCCCCTTTATTTTTATCAAATGAACTAAATTTCAGGCAATCTAAAAATTTCAGTAATCTAAAAAATACTTATATCCCAAATTTCATCGAAATCGGTTGAATAATATGATATGTAGAAGTGTTTTATGGAGTAGGAAAAGGAGAAGAAAGAATAAAAACGATGCATTTTTATTGATTTTGACTATTTTCTAACTACTCTAATTCTTTTATTAATTAGATTTCAAGCTTCAAATTGGGCAGTCTATGTTTTCTTGAATAATTTTCTATAAATATCAGATTAATATTTATCTTAAAGTAGTAACTATAAATTTAGCAGTCACTACTATACTTGATTTATAGTCATTGCCGTGTCTCTTGATTAAAGGTGCTTATATAAATTAAAGTTATTATTTTGATAAAGTATTTCTCTGGTGACTAGTCTGATATTTCGTGGTTTGTGCATTCGTGGAAATGTGCATTCTTATTTTTGTGATTTTTGCTTCTTCTATTGTCATTTCCATATAGTATTTTTAGGATATGATTACAGTGGTTGGTTATAAGTACAGGACATATATTGTAGTTGTATGCAATATTCTTTTGTCCGAATATTTAATTTTAAATTTATATTCATCTCCAAATATTATAAAAATATCTATTGATCGATTAATAAATTTTTAAATGTTAAAATGTTAGATTAGGTAGAGTTTAAATATTATTCTCAATTATAATATTATACAGGTCCATAAAATATTATATAATTTAAGCGAAGAATTGTTTGTTCCACAGATTAGTTGATACAGATGGGACACTTCGCTTGTTCGAAGATGCTGCGACTATTGGCAGTATCTGGCGTTACCATGGTAATGCCAATAGTTAAGGCTCGTGTTCAGCCTAACTTGTTTTAATTTACAAATGAGTATACAGTTGATGTTATTACGTGCTTTAGTTGATGTTGATGTTATTACGTACTATTATTGTTTCTATGAATCTTATGGCAGTTTTATTACAAAAAAACTTTTATAATTAAAAGGTTATTATTGTTTCTAAGAATCTTATGGCAGTTTTATTACAAAAAAACTTTTATAATTAAAACTTCCAATAGATTAAAACATCATTTTTATTAATAGCCACCTGAACGAATGAAGCGCTTCTATGGAGAGGCGCTTCATTCGTTTCTTGTGTACAATAGAGTCTATGAGAGTGTCCTACTGTCTCAACTAATCTGTGTTTTGTTCGAACGATCGAACGAACAATTTTTTTTTATAATTTTAATTTTATTTTATCATGAACGATAAAATCTTTAAAAATATAAAAATAATAAAAACTTAATAAAGAGAAATAAAATACATCAATTATATTAAAATATTATATAAATTTGTTCTAAATTTACGCATTATGATATCATTTTCGCTGATGTTTAAGCAAGAAAATTAAAAGTAAAGAAACTTAGCGACGAACGAATGTAAAAAAAACGCTGCCATTTTACATGGAGTATATCAAAAATGGTTATATCACACAAACTGTTTTTACCAGCTAATCGTTTTCTATAAACTTTCATCTCATCTTGATAGATCAGAAAAATCTCTATTTTATCAGATCTCGTTGTTTCAACTCATTAAGAAATATATTTTTTTTTTTTCCATTTTCATCATGTATCTATAATTCGTATTCTATCGTTTATTGCCTGCCTATCTTCTTATGATGAGAGTCATTTAGAAGAATCTCCGTTGTAAACAAATTAAATTTGATTCGTTTTAACTATTCTAACAATATTTTTAATATCATATTTTTAAACATTCTTGTTTTTTGTTATACATAATTAAAAAATTATATATAACAACAAAAAAATGAACATGAATTTAAAAAATTGACTTTATAAAATAATAATTTAAATAAATCTTATAAAAATAAATTTTTATGTATATAGTATATATGTATCATTATTTTCATGCATTTCTACAATATAATAGCTTATACTGTATTTTAAAATAAATTTAACATAAACTTATTCTCACAAAGCATAAGTTAGTGCTTAATTTCGGTTGAATTAATGTTCTTTTAATCATTTAACAGATAACTTTGAACAATGTCAAGAAATAAGGAAGTTGAATATTTTCTCAAAAAATTAACTGGATATTCAGAAACGGAATGTTCGATTATAGATTTGAAATTCTATATTATGAGTTTCAATATCCTTTGTAATGTTTCGGAAACAGAATATATTCCAATCGAATTTGGGATAGCAAAATATTCGATAAAATTAGGAATCGAAGATGTTCTCCATAGATTTATTCATCCTGGGCCTATTCCCGTGGGTTACACGAGATTATGTAAAGATATCAGCAAATCCACGCACAATATTCCTATAACTGGATTTAGTTTGGCTAGTAATAATTATAACGAAATACATAAATCTATGATGAATTTTATAAATTCAAAGCAACAAACAGTTGTTACTGTATTCTGTATGGATAACGAAATACAACAGAATATGAGTTGTCTCGAATGGCTGCGGATTAAAAGTAAAGCTTACTGCGAGCCACTCATTATTATTTACGATTTAACATGGCTTCTTACCATACTGAAAGATTATGTAGACGATCCCTTTCCTTCCGACGAAGCAGCAGCGAATGCTGTTAATAATCACGCATTCGATTATGTATCGAATACAGGTTGCAATTTTCATGAAAAATTGGATAATAATTTCTGTGCTTTAGGTAAAGCAAAACGCTTATGTTTTATATTATCCAGTAACTTGTGCAAACTATACAAAATTCCATATACTCATTGTCATATTCCTATGAATAAACCAGTAAAAATCATTGAAAAACCATCTCCAATTTCAAACGAGCCACGACAAAAAACTGTGGATTATAGAAATAAGAAGAATTTTCAACAACCCAGAAACTTTTATTCCAGTCGAATTGCTAGATCTGCTGCAATGGGACAAAGTTCAACACAAGAATGTTTAAAGAAAGTATGCAGTTCCAAAAATGAAAATCGTCAAATGAAAAATGCACCAAAATCCGAATCTAAGCCATTTTTAAACCAACGAAAAGATAAATCTTGTTCGGATCACAAAAATATGAATATTCAACAGGAACAGTCTAGAACTGATTGCGACGTGTCCACTTTTCAACGAACCAAATCTATAAATTTTTATCCTAATCGAGTAGCTGCTGCAATCGAATCAAGTTCAATGACAGAAACAAAATGTAGGCCTATATTAGGAAAAGAACACGTGGAAAATTCGTCTACAACAAAATTTACCGAATGTTCTGACGATGAAGAAGAATTTTGGGATTGTAATAATTCTGCCATGCAATCTTCATATAGTGATTCCTTTAATAAAGCTCAATTTGAGTCTGGTTTTCCGAAAAATGAACAATTTCAACATGCTCAATATCAAAATTTTTTCGACACAAACAGACGAAACAGAAACTGCCTAATGAATAAATTTATTAATCAACAATGCTATTAACATTGATTTAATTAATAAATAATAATAATCATGTTTGAATATTTATCTTAATTTTATTATTTATCCAAAAAATTTTTGTAAATAAACTTATTTTCATTTCGATGCTAATAATTTTAATTTTTAATAATAAATATAACATTTTATATAAATTCCATGTTTAAATTATTTAATCATTAATATCCCCAGATTCCTTTTATATCTCATTGCTTAATTCCTCTTTCTGTAGTTTGGTCGAAAATATCTTAGCTAATAACTGATCATGAAGGGCAATAATTCAGTCAAGTCAATGAAACACTTTTCTATTTTCATTTAAAAACAGTGAAAATTTATTTTTATCTTGCCACATAAATAAAAGAAAAATTCGCCAGGTTTTAGTGAATTAAAGGTATTGAATATTTAGGAAAAAGAAGATAGCATTTACGAAATTCAAAATTAATACAATTCACAAATAATTCATAATCATGTCTTTGTTTCCGCATTTTTATTGAGGAAAAGCTACTACTACCACGATTATGGTCTTCGTGATTAACCAGTCACGATTGTAAAACATAAACATTTGTCAGTCATATTTTAACATTTATCATTTAAAAATAATTTTAATTTTTCTATACGAAGTCGCATTTACAAAATAAATGATAAAAATCATTTCTTTTGATATACTGTAGTTAAAGTACAGTATTTATTTTTTAATATTATGAAAACTTATATAGCAAATTAATACTTACCAATAAAATCAAATAATTTTCCATTTTAATATAAAATAAATTCATCGCAACTTTTCTTTCGATACAAATTATTGAATCTTATACCCTTCTGTTAACGTTACCCTTCTGCGTTAGCATCCTTATTAGGATAATCTCTGAATGTGTTCTGATGGTTAGAGAAGATTAAAATATTTTTATTTGTTTCCCAAACATAGATATGAATGACTTCGATAAACGGTGCGGAAATAATGGAAATTATCCGTGCATTATATATACTTAAAGACACGCAAACCGTAAAGAGCAGTATGACAAAAAAGCATTTTTTATGCTTTAAAAAATAGTTCTATTTGTGCATCTATTTTTATTTCAACGTCGAGAATTTTTCAAAATTAGGCTAATTATCGTGAAATTTTACATATCACGTGTATACTATCCGATATTATTTAACACGAAAAGTTTATTTTGAACAAATATTTGGAAAATCGGGTCATTTTTTTCTTATAAGGCACTCAAAAGTTACTGTTGCATTAAATTTTATCATAAGTAATTGTTGAGAAGACATTATTTTTAAACTTTATAAAAATATAGCCTTTGTAAAATATTAGGCTAATTTAAAACTTTCTAATAAATAAGATTTTCTATATAAAATACTTATAATAAATTCAATAGGCAGTACAGTAGCGTAACTAGGGAATGAGAGCCCTAATGTAAATATATAGTATATGAAGGCTCTCTATCATTATCACTTCATTCTGTTATAACATATAAAGGATACAGATGTATGTATTTTAATGCAATGTTTTGAGTTATTGTTAATTTATAATTATAATAAAATATTTGTGAAAAATTTCTTTCTTAAAGTTTAATAATATGCTTTCTTCAAGTAAAGGCTTTAATTTAATACGGCAGCATTAAACTAATGTTGCCACTTAGTCAATACTGAATACTCTTTAGCAAAATATTGCCAAATTTACATTGAGTATCTTCTTGTATTTGTCCATAAGGATGAACTAACTAGGCCTACCACATCTCTTTCTTTTTAGTAAGCCGTTGAAAGCTGCCAGAATATCGTTAGTTACCTGTCTTCGACATAAACACAAAACGGCTGATGTTATGCCAGAAATTATCACAAGTAAAAATAAACCCACAACGGTTACTGTAAATTTAGGTCTTGATATGCAAATATCGTCGGATTTCTTCTCTTTGCCAACAGACTGGTCATTTTTCGTGTTTTCTAGAGAAAATGCCAGATCTCCATCTGAAACCACTCTCATGACTTTATTCAAACCAATCTCGGCCATTTCTTGATCGATTTCTTTGCTTCTGGAGCGACGATACGTGTCATTGACACTTCTCTGTTCTCGAGGACTTCTTAATTTGTAATGTTGATATGTTGGATTCGATTCGTAAGGAATAACACATTGTTCGGGGCAAGCGAAACGACAAATTTGGATGGTGCATTGAAAATGAACTTCCATAGAATCCGGGAATTTAAAAGCTTGGAAATGAGCAAAAGATAAGACTGATGCACTACTTCCGAAGTTTTTGACTTTTGTAAACCTACTTAATAATTTAGGTCTCGATATACAGCCGTGATCGTCTACTAGTTCGATTGGTTGTTTTTTCCCGTCGTGTGCTATGCAGTTCCTCACCATCATATCGAAAGTCTTGTCTGCATCTTTAATGGCCAATACCATGGTCAACGTTTGACCTATTTTTACGATTCCAGATACTTCGTTTGCGAATGGACCCTTTCCGCTCTGAATTTGCATCCAACATCCTACGTCATCTCCGGCAAATTCCACACGATAAACTTCCAGAGAATCGACTGCAAAGGGTCGAAATGACACTAATCTCTCGTAATGATCGTGCCACGTACAACGCAACTTCCGTGCTAAATCCCATACTTCCTGAACTTGAGGATCGTATTGTATGATGATTGTATTCTCGAAATACGAACCAACTTTATCCAGAAGTCCGAGACCATAAAGAGATTCGGTATCGCCGTGTGTTCCACATGTATTCATTAATATATCGAAATAAACTGCCTGTTTACCCAAACCAGCCGGAACATGTATGCAACTTCCGTACGTGTAATGACCTTTACTAAAGATCAGTCCGTAAAACGGACGATCGAATTCAATAGCTACTTTCATCAATTCTCGTTCACACTTTACTTCCAATCTCGTTATTTTGGGTAAATCGGGTGAAGGAAGTGGCCACAGATCATTTCTAATGATAGCTAAATTAAAAAGAAGAAAAATATATTAAATATACACTAAGAATCATTCAATCGATTTTCTGTTCAATTATATATTTAACAAAATATTACTAACCGGGATAATCTGGATATCTATGATTGTGAGGATCTTGGGGAGGTTCTTCACCCTGGTTTTCGCTGGACACTATTATCGGTTGAAAGACATTTTCGCTAGCAAGTTTGTGATTCAGAGGTTGATTGGCAATTCGGTGATGATTAGCGGGAGGCGAATAAGGTATCTGTGGAAGGACAATTCTTCCTGAATTTGGAACGTTTCCATGTGCCGATACTGGAACCTCATGCCTAACAACATGAGACGAATGGGCTCCTTCCTGCTTTTCTGGAATTTCTTCACTGTCTCCGACGGTTTTAGATGCTAATAACTAAAATAAATATAAACTTAGTAAATTATATCTTTAAATATATTATACCTATGCATATATAAAATAGAATAGAGTTCATAAAAATATAACATTCTGAACCAGTAGAAGGTGATACTGTACTAACGATTGTTATTTTCTTTCCAAATCGCATTCAATAAAGTTTGATATTAAATACTGTGCTAATTAAATCAAAAAATATAATTTTATTGCTATATGAAGTTTTATTGATCAGATTAAAATCAGAAAAGTGTTTTTAAACAAAGTCGTTTCAGACAATCTATATCAAGGGATCTTAACCTTTTGATGACTCCAGAACCCCAATGGATTGTCCAATATGGTCCCATATCCCCTTCACTTGACTGTCGAAATAATCCCACCATTCCCTATATTAGTTGCCAGTATGACTTCCAAATATGTCAACAGTTTGAATTTACTGTATTTTAGAGATCGAGTTCCATCCCCAGCATTTGGTTCCCATATCCTCAAGGATTATCGCTTCGCATTTAGCAAATGCATTGCGATCCTTATCGTGTCGCACCACGCACAACAGATAATTTACTATACAGACGAAAGTTATTTCCTCTTCTTGGCGCATCGCAACTCAATGCGTTCAATTTTCTATTGTTTCCTAACTGTTAAAGTGAGGGAATCGAATTATATAAATGAACAATAATTTTTATCACATTTTAACTTTCGAAGTATAGAGGTCGAGTTATGTATGGATCGACTTATTTTCGAATAAACTATATATAACTTCGTATAGGATCACGTACTTCATATAATTTATTCAAATGATAAAATCAGTTTAACAAATAGTTTATTTATATTTTTGATTAATTAGACTTGCCTGTATAAAAAGACAAAGTGATAATCCGGCATTTAGCCACAACATGACCAGCAGAAGTCGTCGACGAGCACAGCAACACCTTTTACACCTTATCTGAAATAAATATATATGCAGGTTGATATAACTTATCTGAAATAAACAGTATATATTTATGCAGATTTTTAGATTTAATATCTAATAAATTAGTACTCAAATACTATACAGTATTTAAAAATGGCGATTCATAAAAATTATAAATTCAGTTCAATTTAGCGGGAGTAAAATTGTACCCACGCAAATAAACGATGCATTGATTAAAATTCGAACAGGTGAAATTTATAATGTTTTAACAAACTAAATCTTAAAAAAATATCTGAATTTTATATTTTCACAAAAGTCAACTTAATGATAACAATTCAGAGATTTCATTAATAATTCTTACTTGTTAGTTTCAAATCTAGCGCAATCAAGATATAATCCATATTTTCTTTTTAATAATACAACAGAAATAATATTTAACGACATATTTATTAATTTAAATTATTTACTTTACTCAAAATTACAAATATCCGTTTAGATGTCATCATCTTACCATTTCTGGATTTACTGTATATTTACCATTCCAACCGCAACAGAAACAGTTCTGACGCAACCAACTCGCTGCCTTTGTCATCCATCTCACTTCCATGACCCAACCGTTATAAACATCAAAATATTCCCTACACTATAATGTTTAATAATTTTTTGAGATGGAAAGGGCAATGCGGGTGAACACGTTCATCGTGCACGATTAACACCTGCTTCTTATGTCAGTAGTTATTCTAGACTTTTTGCACGGCGCTCGCCCCTCTATTTTTATTTAAAAAAGTAATTATTTTCTAGTAAAATATATTTTTTAATCGAGTAAATAAATACGTAAATAAAAAAATTCGTCTAAATAAAAATAGTTATTATATTATCGTTTATATTAATTTGAACTTCCAGCCAAACCGAATATAATATTAATTTTTGTTTGATTAAAAGATATTCTCTGAGCAAATTTTTTATTCATAATGATCATAGTATTGTACTCACCAGGTAATTGATAATTAATTTGGGTCAATAATCTTGTTACGTCGTAATCGGTCCAATTAATTCCATCTGCTAATCGAATCCTTGGAGTATGCTATTACGTTCTTATTCGATCTTCTATGCATAACTAAATGATGTTAACCGAGAATACTAGTGCATGAGATAAATCCGCAAGCAAAACTTGATAAATCGGTTCGACCTACAATAGCCAAAGGCGATTAACCATTTTTTTATTACGGTCGCAAACATTCATTCTCCATTCATATCCAGTAGTGTATTAAACGGTTTTTATTAAAATAGATAAAAGAGGATATTTATTTAAAAGGAATCCGGAACGATTATTATTTAACATAAGTAAACACTTCTTCGGGCCTCATTAACACTAAATGATTCACACAAGAATGGTCTCTGATAGTCAAACTCGTCTAGTGTAATGTATAATGATTAGAATTAACTGGAGTGTTATCACAACTCGTGCATAAATAGGCCTACATTAGCATAAACTACCGTCTAAGTTGTAAGCATTTATTATTACTTTTTTAACATTAGAGGAAAAATGGAAACTTCCTTTCTCCACCATTCCCCGAGGCAGGATGAATAGGCCACATTAGCATAAACTACCGTCAAAGTTGTAAGCATTTATTATTATTTTTTTAACATTAGAGGAAAAATGGAAACTTCCTTTCTCCACCATTCCCCGAGGCAGGACATCATCGCGACCTCCTAGTAGATATTTTAAAAAAATGGTAACTGGTTTAATCACTGTTAGAAGGTCGCCTTCCAATCGTCCAGTTTGCACGATTGCATCTTCGCTAGAACTGATAAACTTCCGCATTTTTCCAATCGCTCAAATCAGATTTTTTTTAAAGCACGTTATGTAGTAATATAAAACTAGAGAGGATAAGCTTTTCCTGAAGTAATAACGTAATCTTATCGGCTGATTGACAAAAACAATTTTACTTTAGAAGCAGTCTATGGTATAAAATTCAGTATGATGTAAAATTTTAATTTAATATAGATACTCTATATTAAATATCTGTTAGATTATTCCTATAGAATCTAGAAGAAAGTATTTAATGAAAGAATATCTATTAATAAATATTAATTTTTGAAATTTAGTTAACTTCGGGAACTTATTTTTTCATAAAAGCGCGATCATTAGCGGAAATATGGCTTTATTTTTAAAGTTGAATAAAATATTTTTTCTTAATTTACATACAGACATACGCCGCATGTAGAAAGGTTTTTTTTTACTTTCTATGGAATTTCAATTATTTTTTTGATTAGTAAATTTTAATAAAAAACATGAATTATCAGATAATTTTTATTTATAAATTATTGAAAATACAGCATTTAAAAAATTTATATTTGGTATTGCATTTTAAAATAAATTAGTAATAGGTATAAATTTTTTTATAATAATTACATGCTATAAGTACTGTACTATTTACAGTACGCAAAACACATAATCTGTAAATTATAATATAAATAGTACAGTATACACATAATAATCAATGGAACTCTTAGGTCAAAAATATAGAAAAATAAAATATGTTAAAGTTGATGTGATTGGTTTATTCTAATGGATTAACTTAACATTTTGTTTTTATTTGATTAATTATTTGCTAACATTTTAATTTTCTAAACTATTTTAAAAAATTATATATTTTAAAAGATGTTATAGAGCTTCGTTAATTTAAACTTACTTTCATTAAAATGAAAATTAATTTGAATAAGACTGTAAAAATAATTAGCTGCTTTCATTTAATAACAAGTTTAATTCATTAAATTACTTATTGCAATCTGCATATAAGTACAGTGGACTCGCGTTTTTACGAACGTCGAAATTACGAACACATTTTTACGAACTATTGGGTTGGTCTCGAAAAGTCCCAGTGTTAATTAATACCATTTCCATTTATGAATTTTTTTGGGAATCGGTACGAGTTGTAAAATCAAGAATCCACTATAATATAAATTTCTGGAAAAATTTTATTTAGAAGTTAGAAGCCACTGAATGAAGGCTCCTTTAACCTTTCCTTTATTGCAATGATCTCCAAACTTTATCAATCTTGCATCCCTTTATCAGTAAAGAAAAATAGCACGTATCTGATGCAGCATATACTATGACGAGCAAAAACGCACACCCTTGAAAATTTCTTATGCAATCTATGAATGGTGCATCACACTTTGGAGATCACTATTGTCTGTCCACGAAAGCCTCGCCTAGCTAAGGTGGATGAGTCCAAACGCGAAAGTGAGAGTCGCAGTAAGTTTAAAGTTACCTATGAACCTTTATGTTCTAATATTAACAATAGTATTTCATTTATATAAAAGCACTTTTGGCCTCAATTAAACCATTTTATTACAAACTAATAATATAGAATTAAAACATACATTTTGAAAAGCATTCTAACTTCTAAACAATCAAAATATAAAATCAGTCAGTGTAATAGTAAATAGTTTGTGTAAAAAATATAAAAAGATGAAAACTCAAAACATGGCAATCACTGTACCATACTTATTACCTGTTCTTTCTACTCTACTACCATGAATTGCTAATGTTGCATGGGTTGAGCATTATTGATGATGCTATTGTCACTTAATTTATGTTTGCAAATAGCAATGTTCTCCCTATCTTTCCTTGTTTGGGATTGCCTATTGATTTTAGTAAAGTTGCTTCCTCCTCCTGAATTTCAAAATCAAAACCCTTTAAGACAGAGCATGTTTTAGTAGGTTTTTCTTGACATTTATTTTATGCTCGTTCACTCTCTTGTCTAACAAGTGAGGTGTGTATCCTATGTATCGTTCTTCTTTATTAGGATCTTTATTTATGAGTGGCATCTCTTATCCTATTAAAAGCATCTCATATGTAAAAAAATAAGCCAAGTACAGTAT
Organism: Olivierus martensii; assembly: GCA_000484575.1. NCBI lineage: Eukaryota > Metazoa > Arthropoda > Arachnida > Scorpiones > Buthidae > Olivierus > Olivierus martensii. The sequence continues at coordinate 17,287 of AYEL01039896.1, forward strand.
TATTGAAACAGGATATTTGTGAAAATTTAAATGCCATTATTTTGGCTGATGTTGTTATATTATTTTCATAAATCGTCAAACAAGTAATGCATCTAAATTTGTTGCAATTTAGATGCAACTACTTGTTTGATGATTTAAGAAAATAATATGATAACTATTAAACTTTCATTCAGACTGCACCATAAAACAAATAAAACTACATAACAGCCCTTTTGCAGTCAAATTGACTGCAAAAGGGCTGTTGTGTAGTTTTAATATGATAACTTCAGCCAAAATAATGGCATTTAAATTTTTACAAATATCCTGTTTCAATAATACTGTACTTGGCTTATTTTTTACATATGAGATGTTTTTAATAGGATATCATTTATTTTTTAGATGATAGAGACATTTAAGCAAAAAATGAACCAAAAAAGCACTTTACTGCAGTATAAAAAGATTTTTTTTATAAACATAGCTAACGTTTTCCGGTTTATTAAACCATCATCAGGCATAAAATTCCAATTACAACAGAAATAAAATAGAATAGAACAGGTGTTACTATGGTAACTCAGTTATTGGAATTCTATGCCTGACGATGGTTTAATAAACCGAAAACGTTAGCTAAGTTTATAATAAAAAATCTTTTTATACTGCAGTAAAGTGCTTTTTTGGTTCGTTTTTGCTTAAATGTCTGAATTTTTGAAGCAGTTTTTATGTGTTTGAACTTTTGTTTATTCAATAGAGACATTTCTAGAGAAGAAAATCATTGTCTTCTACACCTTTTAATTTTAGCCCAATTGGGCCAAAATTTTTAGTTGATTTTAAGTGAACTGCGCTATGCCTATATTCTGAATTTGGTCAAAAATGTTATGCCTATATTCTGAAAAATTGGTTGAACAATGCGATATTCTGAAAAATTGGTTGAACATTGCCTATATTCTGAAAAATAGGCCTATATTCTTGGTCAAAATTGGTTGAACAATTCGATATGTAAAGGCATTTATGGAAATTGGATTCTTCCTTCCCCCTTTTTTTGATCCGATTGTGCTTAAATTTTCAGGGGACCTCAAGTAAACTAAGAAAACCCATATTCCAAATTTCATTGATATCGGTTAAACGATGCAACCTGTAAAGGTGTGTGCATAGGAGGAGAAGAAGAAAAAATGACACTTTTTTGTTGATTTTTGCAATTTTTAAACCACTCTAATTCTATTATTAATGGGATATGAAACTTCAAATTTAGCAGTCTATGTCCTATTGAATATTTTTCTCAAATGCAATTGTCAGATTAATAGTATTAGTTAAGACCAAAGTTATCATAAAGAAACTTTAGCACTTACCACAGTTGAGGTTATAATTAAGTTCTCATACGACATACTTATCAATCGCTAATGTTTTCAGTATTTCTACCATCTTCAGGCTAAGATGTTCCAAAAAATGATGATTCGAACACTATAACGGTTCAGGTACAGAATCGCAGCAAAAAACAAAAAACAAACAAACCATATAGAACATCATTGCTAAGTAAGAGTTTCTTAGGCAACCGATGGATAGCTTAAGGTTGATAAACCATAATAAAATTGTAAAAAGATAAAACATGGTTCAGTTATGTATTTCATGCATTACATTCATTGGCTCTTTCCTACTTCCTGCAATGCATATTTCCAGGCTGCTGGGAGCTCTACTGCTGTCCTGTTATTTAATAACCTTTCATTCCTCCCTTTCCTCAAAATCTCTAACGTTTCTGCCATATACGCTTGGGTTTTCCTCCTTACTTGCTTTATCACTTTGGCCTCCTCCCATTGTATGTCTAGGTCAGTCGAATAGGCTTCCAATGCCAAAGCTGTGCTAGTTCTACCATTTGCAATGTCTTTCCTATGTTCCTGTAGCCTCTGGGTCAGGGTTCGACTGGTCACCCCTATACACTTTGCAGCTTGCTGCGTCTCACAGTCTAGTACTGGTATTTCGTATACCCCTGCTTCTCATTTTCTTTCTGTGGGTCCTTTTAGTTTCTTAACAAGCTGAACACAGTGGGTCCTCTTAATGCTGCTATTTTTTTGTTAGCTTTCTTAGCAACTCTGTTCACCAATCTGCACTTTGCTAAGTTATGTGGTACAGTAAGATATCCTTCATGTGGCCTGGACTGCTGCAGTTGACCAGCTGAATGCGGATTTTCTCTTAATGTGAGAGACTTTTTAACATTCCTGTATATATCTAACACAAACGACCTACTGTACCCGTGTGTTCGCCTATATGTACTATGTAGTCTACCTTGGTGTTTAACCTTTCAACATCTGTATTATATAGAATGGCTCTCCTAAAAAAATAATTAAAGGAAGACTTTTTATATTGGATAGGGTCTTGGGACCAATTGGGAATTAATACTGATTTGTAAGAAGGTTTTCTATATACTGCCGTTTTTAAGATTCCATTATTAACTTTTATTTCAATATCAAGGTAGTGAACTTCATGAGCACTAAGCTACTCCTTTCTTAATTTCAATCCATACGCTTCTAACGTAAAAGCTTCTTCAAAGCGTTTAAAAACAGCACAAAAAAAAGGAAAAATTGAAGAAAAAATTAAGTTGAATTATTATAAATTTTTAATATTACATACAGGTAAAAGTGATTTGAAAACAGAGAAAAAAAAAGAATAAAAATTATTTTCAATATCTCAACCCCAAATTTTTCAGAATGTTTTTCATAAATTATCACAACTTTTAGTAAAACACTTTTTCCTATAAAATTGTAAACAATGTATTTATTTCTGACCAAGAAGTGTGTATTCTTAAAATTTTTAAAATTAGAAATATTAGTGGTTTAGCCATGCAAAGCAATTTCGGAAGGAGCAGTCTCAAAATTGTTAAATCATGATATAAAAAAGAAATGTATCTTACTGCCATACCATTGCATGACATCTTATTTGAATAGCTTTGCTTGTTGGAAATCATCACCTTTATAGATACTTTTCAAATGAGAAAAATAGAAGGAAGTTTTATAATGCTAAGATAAAATATAAGAAGTGTAGAGAAATAAATAATAATAGTAAAGTAATAAATATTGAAAAAGTTTAATGTGATTTTGAGAGCAGATTAATGCTTCCATCTGTTACTTTACTTGAAGAAACAGCTGAAAAGGTAGTATTGCTAATAGAAGGAGCTTTGTGCAACAAGAAATCAGTATGGCAGCAGCGATGTCTCTAACATCATAGCTTTGATATATTCATTATTATAAATATCTAAATAAAAATTACTAGCAGTTGAAAAAGTAATTTAAGGATATGTTTTGTAGGTATAGAAAATAAATTTCCTATAAGATTCACTTTTAAGGATACATTTTTTTTTAGACTTCTCCTGAATCTCCATCTCCAACTGATGATTATAGACAATGCTGTACAGGAAGTTCCTCTGGAAGTGATCCAATTACTTCATATCATGGAAGTAATCTTGTAAGTACTTACTTAATTTTTTTTAAATTTATGTATTAATATATTTTTAAATAACATTTTTCATAATAACATTTAAAATCATCATTACTTCTATTGAAAAATCATAATACCATATCCTTCGAATTTAAACCGCACTTTTTATTCAAATTTTTAAGACGCAAAATTTGTATGTGGCTTAAATTCAAAGTAAATATTATAATATTTTATTTCTCCTGATCTCCCACTCCAATGATCAGATTTTTACTTTACACTCTACACATGCACATAGTATTATGACTGTTGATAACAGTTTATTCAGTGGTCTGCCATTTATATTTTTCTGATTTAATCCAATTGCTGTTTGATAGCAGCTGTGTAGAATCACGTCGTATCTGGCCATATTTTAATTTTAAGAAAATCACGAATTATTATTATGCTATTTATAATTGCTGATTGAAACAAATTGCCACCTTTTATTATTTTAAACAAAAAAACTGTACCCAGAAAAAATTTTCATAAGGTTGTTATAATTCGAGCACAAAAGAATGCATGGATGACAACAGAATTGATGAAAGTTGATTAGAACATGTTTGGGAAAAGAGATTTGGCACTATTAAAAAGAAAAAAAACGAAGCATGCTAGTAATGTATGCATTCCGGGGACATTTAACTGATGACATAAAAGTAAAAACAAAAAGCTGTCATCTAATAATAATACCAGCAGGTATGACTAGTCAACTCTAATCACTTGATGTGTCTGTTAATAAACTCTTTAAAGATAGAATGAGAACCCATTATGAAGCATAGTTAAATCGAGAAGATCATCCTTTGACATAACTAGTAAAATAAAACAAGCATCATCATCTATAATAGCTCAGTGGTTTTTTCACTCTTGGAAAGCTATCCTTGAAGAAATTATCAAAAAATCTTTTTTAAAATGTTGCATTACTAATAATTTAAATGGGACTGAAGGTGGTGTGCTCTGGTGCAATAGTGACGATGAGAATTCAAGTTCTGAAAGTGAAAGATCAAAAGTGATAGTATATCTTAAGAAGATTCTCAATAAATTAAGTAGCTTATTATGTTTATTAGTACCTATTTAAGTAAATAAAAATGTTTCTTATTTTTCATACCTTTTATAAAGTCATTTTTATTTTTTCCAATTTTCCAAGTTTAAAATCCTACTGTGGCTTAAATTCAAGGGCAGCTTAAATTTGAAATAATACAATATTTAATCCTTTATTATTGATAAAAAGTAACTGGCAAAATTACCAGTTTTCTAGTTATTATTAAGGTGATCCTTGAATTATGTCTTTGAATTATTTTATCAAATCTAATTATTATTGTCATTGTATTAAATTTATATTAAAGACTGAATTTTACAATAGTTATAAAAATAATGAAATTTTGTTCTTTGGTATTATCAGATGTTATCCATTCCTCATAAAAATTTACAAGAAGAAGAGTGGTTTCATGGAGTACTTCCACGAGAAGAAGTTGTGCGTCTTCTTGTAAACGATGGGGATTTTCTTGTACGTGAGACAACAAGAAATGATGAAAGACAAATTGTTGTATCAGTGTGTTGGAAAGGACATAAGCATTTTATTGTTCAAACAACATTTGATGTATGCTTAACAATTTTCTTGTAACATTTTTAAAGTTTCTAATAAAAATTGTTTTAAACAATTAAAAACTTTTAACAATATTTTAGGGAAAATATAGATTTGAAGGACCTGCATTTCCTACAATCCAAGAATTAATAAATTTTCAGCATCAATCAGGTCATCCAATTACAAGTAGATCTGGTGCTATATTAGCTAATCCTGTTCATCGTGAAAGATGGGAATTAAGTAATGATGATGTAGAATTAATTGATAAAATTGGACGTGTAAGTATTATATTCTTATAATTTATATTTAATTATGTTTTAACTTTGTTACATGGTATTTTTAAGATCATTCTTTCCTAGACTAAATTTTTCAGGTAATTGCACAAGATCCTGTGTTAATAAATTAATATATTTTTGTAAACACAAGGCTCTGCATATGTCATTTGCACCTAATTTTGCAAACTTTTAAATAGATGTTGCCATTATCAATAGTTCGTACTATCAAGTTCAATTATATCCTAATGTATTAACAAAATATATTTTTAATAATAGCATTTTCAATCTATAATAACTATATTTATAAGCATGTCCCATTTCTGAAAAATGTATATAAATTTAATTCTTTTAAATAAGGGACAAAATTATCATAAATTTAAATATATAAAATTATAACATATTCTTGAGCAAAAATGTTATCTATTTTTTACTCAAATATGGTAACCCTCTTAATTTTCATTAAAAACTCAATAGAGTTCAAAAAATATTAAAAGAATATAAAAGAATATCTTTGAAGTTTTAATGTCTGTCATTTTTAAATGATTGAAGTTAGAATATTAAATACAATCTATTGTACACAATCAAATAGTATCATTCTAATTACATAAACAAGGCATAAAATTTCTTCATTAATTAGCTTATATATATATAGTGAAACTTCAATCTATTGTCCCTGATGTATTACTTTTCTGGAAACATCATTCAGTTTCTAGAGTTCTCAAACAAATCCTATTTAAATTTGGAAATTAAATTTGCATTAAACTATTGAAATTAAACCCACATCAATCTTCCTCAATTTATTATTTTCCTGCAGATATTGGTGAGAAATTTTAGTTCTGAAGAATATTAATCCCAGACTGATAGTTTTTAAGAAACAACATACTATCTACAAGTTAGTTAACATTTACTTTATCTCTTAAGATTAAGCTGCAATTGATGTGGATGTTGCATCATGCTCTTGTCATCATCAGTCGTCACCCAAAGTGCTTTCCAACATTAAAGTGTTGGAAAGCACTTCAGCAATCTCTATATCAATTTATATTTGCACAATCAGCAATCTCTATATCAATTTATATTTGCCTAATTCAGTTTGTGATGCGACATGCCTAACTGCAAGATATTAAAGTAAACTTTTACTAGACTTTATGTGAACTTTAGAAGTGCCTTACCAGACTATGAGTTGAAGGAGAAAGTAGTGTTGATGAGAGCCTGATCTAGCTTGAATAACACTGAAAAAATCTTGAAAAAGCTGGCAACAACACACACACACACACACACACTGAAAGGTGTGTGAGTTGCCAGTTCTGTGTCAAGCCTTTGAGTGTCTTCACACAAATATTAACTTTTTCTTAATTTATTTCAAAATTTGTAAAATTTCAAAACTTTGAGGTGTTTTTAAGCGTTTAGTGCCATCATACACTGCATGTCTTGTGCTTATGGATGATGTAGCACGGCATGTTGCCATTCTGATGACTTTTAATGCTTTTTAATGACAAAATATTATAAAGTTTAAAAAATAGATAAATTTGTTTCAGCCATTGTAAACTCCTTTCAGTAAAAATACATAAAAATTATCATTATTATTATTGTAAAAATTTTGCTCTTTTTGCTCTGGTACTTAGTGATTTTTCCATAAACTGGATTTGGTAACACTGCCTGTAAGCATACCACTTTGCTCTTTGATTAGCTGAATACTAAACATAGTTCAGTACATGTCTTTGATCTATTACAGTGTTTTGCATTATTGTTAATGCTATCTTTTAATCTATTTTTCTTTTTTTCATTTCCTTAGTTTTTCTCAGGAATTCGGATGAAAATGATGAGTTGAGGTTTCAGTGTATTATCGAAACAAGCAATTTTCTTAGTGAAAATCCTTGAGTTCACCACAGAGATGCATGCTAATCTTCATAATAGAATCAAAGTTCAACATCTGAATTTTTAGGGAAACTGGACATGTCCTAATAATTTTGATCTTCATCTGTTGGTTGGCTCCACAGGGGTATGGCTGCCCATGGTGACTCTGGAAATTATTCCATCTCTTAATAATAAATAATTTTAAAATGTTTAATAATAATTATTAAACATTTATTAAAATTTGATACTATTATGAATATATATATGGCATGTGATCATGTGGTTTTGATATGTTTTATATATTGTCAGCAAAGTATGCATTATTCAAATTTGAAATATTTGCTCACTAAATATTCTAAATAAAAACTCATAAATTGAAATTTTGGTACAAATTGCACTTATTATATAAGAAATGTCTTTTATACTAGAATATTATTCATATATTTTTATACATTTGTTAAAGTTTTTAATTAATTTGAATATTTAAAAATGAATTTTTTATCAATTATTTTTAGGAATTTTAATAAATAAATAAAAATTATTAAAATCTATATGAAATTAAATTTGGCAAATTTTAAATAAAAAAATTCTTTCAAAAAATTGAATAATTAAATTTTGTGTCGAGTCCCTTTTGTAATAGCACTACTAATTGGAAAATTAAAGCTTCTAAATGTGATGCTGCCCTAGATGAATCAACCAAAAGTAAACTTGGTATGATGACTTAGCAGCAGCCTAATCACTTTGTGTTTGTTTGTGTGTGTTTGTTTGTGTGTTTGTGTTTGTGTGTGTTTGTGTGTGTTTGTGTGTTTGTGTGTGTGTGTGTGTGTGTGTGTGTGTGTGTGTGTGTCTGTGTCTGTGTGTGTGTGTGTCTGTGTGTGTGTCTGTGTGTGTGTCTGTGTGTGTGTCTGTGTGTGTGTCTGTGTGTGTGTCTGTGTGTGTCTGTGTCTTCATATGCATAAATCATCAACAACTCACCATGTAACTGTTTACTTATATGATGAGTTGAATACATACGTACAATAAATGTGTATCACAATCCTCATTTGATACAAGTCTGGCACACATATATAATATATATATGTGTGCCAGACTTATAGAATCTTTAGTAAATTTACTCAAGTGACTAAAAGTTGTAAGTGTGCAATGGATTTTTAAAATAAATGTGCCAGACTTATAGAAGCTTTAGTAAATTTACTCAAGTGACTAAAAGTTGTAAGTGTGCAATGGATTTTTAAAATTAAGATTATTCTATAAATTTTCTTTACTACTTTAAAGCAATATAAAATTATTTTATTTATGATAATTATTTTTATATTTTTATAGGGAAACTTTGGTGATGTGTATAAAGCAGTACTGCATCCAGCAGGCATTGAAGTGGCAGTGAAAACTTGTCGAGTTAATCTTCCTGATGAACAAAAAAGAAAATTTCTTCAAGAAGGCCGAATATTAAAGCAGTATAGTCATCCAAATATTGTTAAATTTATTGGTATTTGTGTACAAAAACAACCAGTTATGATTGTGATGGAACTTGTTCCTGGTATGTTAAAAATTTTATTATTAAAGTAATTTATTATTTTTATTAGATTGTAATTTTAAAATAGTTTATAAAGCACCTTACCATAGTGAAAAATTATGAATCTGTTGTTTTATACAGATGTGTTAATTCTTATTTTCCTGTTTTCTGATTTTATACTTTATTCATTTTGAAATAATTAGCAAAAAGTATTTATAAAATTTATTTTAATATGGAGTTCATTATAAATGCAAATAGAAAAATGGAAAATAGAAAATTTATAATAAAATAATATTTAACCCGATCGGGAGTGATCTCTTACAGTTATCATTATTAGCCAGAAATTTTAAACAGATACCAATTCGACCAATCGGGAATTGTGTTTCGTTCGCCATCGATACGATTTAAATTGCGATAATAAGCGACCCCTGGCTATTTTTATTTGTTAAAAAGTTTTTTTTTTTAAGACGCTGTTGGTGTAATTAAGAAATTTTTAAATTTTATTATTATTATTATATTTTTTTTAATGGCGTAATAAATTAAAAAATTTTCGAGAAATATGTTAGATCGATATTTGTATAGTTTGTAAATTTTTTCGTTCTCTCTCTTTCGCTTTTTTTTTTTTTTTTTGGCTTTTTTTTTTTTTTTTTTTTTTTTTTTTTTTTTTTTTTTTTTTTTTTTTTTTTTGGCTATTTTTTTGTGAGATAAAATCATTTTTTCTGTTGGGGAAAAAGTTCTTTCGTGTCTGATGGGAAACAAACACAATGGTTGCTATGGCGACCATACAAGTTCACTTTCGTCAGAAAAGATTGGGGGGAATACGAGTGGAGGAATCTTAGCCAGAACGGTTGACTTCTGACGCGAAACCACCTGATACGACTGTGCGATTCCTGAGACGTAAACAAGCGTAACCACAGCATTTTAAAGGCGAATTGGATTAATTTTCTAGTATACAACCAATCTAATCACACTTAGACACGAGAGACAGTATAACTTCATTTTCTGTATGACACAGTTTAAAACACAGAATTTCATTGGCTAAGGCGGCGCAATCAAATTATTACACGCACTCGGTCTAAGTAATAAAACATTCGAATTAATGAAATTACCGCAATCGTTGGAATTAGGGAAAATTTCGTCTCTTGGCTGCTGCCATCAACAAAAATCTTATTAACCGGTCGCATCTTTCCACTTTCTAATTGGCTGATCCGGAATTTATTTATCTTCCGATTCTTGTGTTTATTTACATATAATTTTCTCAATTAGACGCACGTATAAATCAATTGATCCGATTAGTTTTCACAGACTTTACCTTCTATCATAACACAAATTATCGGAATTAATTCGTGGATTTTTCATTTGCATATTCCTCAAACTTCTAACATCTATCGGATCCGCCTGGATGACTCTAAAACTGATTTAATTGCCCAAATATCTGGCCATCCACTCGTGTCCGAGTTACAGTTAATTTCTTTTAACCGTACCGATTGGAGAGGGTGGAATGACGTGTCAGATTATAAGCGCTTAAAACCTTTATAATCCGCGGATGGGGTTAGAAAATCTGTAGTGTAGAAGAGGATGTGTGTGTTTTGTCGTTTTGGGTAGCTTAAAAAGTTTGGAAAGGGCGCATACAGCAATTATTTGACGTGTTATAGAAAAAAAAAAAATGTCATCGATTGTTCGAATGGATAAGAGTCGAATCTTCGAATTTCTCTCCATCGATTTCTAACTAATAAAAGAAGAGAGGACAATAACAAAAATAATAGACGACATTCGGATAAAATATCTAGTAAAATTCGCCATCCACCGCTCTAAAATTAAGTTTATTTTGTCCAAAATGCCACGATTAAATTGTAAAATCCGCTTTTCGCCACTTTAATGTTAGAATTCAACGGATGATAGAAAGAATTTTTGATAGATTTTGCTGATTAGAAAATCATTTAAACTAGCTATCAAATAATTATTCGAAATATACAATAAATCACTCGTAAATTAAGCGATAAAATCGTGATTTTTCTTTCCTCTTTATGAGAATTTTTGCGTCGATCTACCGCTCTAACGATGCGTTTTAAGCGCATAACATTGTGAGAGTTACTTAAGCGATCTCACGTTCAAGCGATGCGACGCATTACTACGAGCGACAGAAAACAAGCCAATAGACATAATTTCGACGCATTCCACGGTGTATATCGTAGCGGCGCGTAGCATCGCCTGCTGTCGCCCACTGTATAGATTGTTTTCTGAAGCGACAGAGACAAATTCTCATGGTTACAAAGTTTGATTCAGAAGTTCAAATAAGCGATAGCATTAATTATCCACCAAATGCCGATTATGATAATAAAAATTACCATAATCGGCATTTAGTGGGTAAATAATGGAACGATATTTCATTATAGACTCTATAGAAGCGCTTCTCGTGGGACAGACATCTCTCGTAGCGTACCATATCGAAGCATCGCGTTTGTAGTATCGCATCGTATAGCGTCGCGTCGCTTGCACGTGGGACACTGCCTAACGAGCGCAAGCATTAGCCATATAGCGCAAAAAAGGGCGGAACTATAACGAAATCGCGCGCAGACGTTTATAACGCTTGCGCTTGGTGTAAAAGCCTTAAAACGAAGATAATCTCTAGCGTAGAGATGCGTGTTAAGCGCGCATCGTCCCAGCGATAAAAAATAAGCATATAATCGAATTTTTAAATGAATATAAATCGATTATTAAAAATTTGAAAGTAATTTTAAAGATTTAAATGGGAAAAACAGTTACGAGTAAATAATTATCCACTCGAGATAAAAATACTATATACTGTACTAAAAAAAAAGTGTTTTTTATCCGATCGAATTGAGAAATTGCAATATCCTTTCCTAATTATAATTTCCTACGACTCATCCAATTCTTTGAAGTGCTGGTTGGCAGTACTTGTCTCCTAAATTCATTTACTTGTCCAAATATTACACATTCCTTAAGGTAATAGTTTCTAGGAGATGGTGCTTCCAAGATAAATCTATTATTCCTCTTTATATCATCTTAATCTTCTTATTTCGATTTATTGCAGGTTCTCTAGCCTTCATCTTAAACAAGTACTTTGTTGTTTAAAACCCAATCTTTTATTAAAAAATGAAGATCGGTTTTTAAAAACGACTTTTACTAACCGCATTTTCGAGTACCGAATCTTCACTCTGATTAAAAAAAATAAAGATTTACTCTTGTTGGTTTTTTAAAACTTAAATAAATAAAAAATAAATAAAAAATTTGATTTATGTATCATGTTTACTCCATATTCGTGCGTGGGTTTAACGAGATGGATCAATTTAGATCTAATTTTAAACGCCAGGAGCGAACCGTGTGGTTGTAATACAAGAAAATCATCTTCTTTTCCATGTTAGGCCAACCACTCTACCAGATCTCTTTTATATTAGAGATGTCTAAGCTTCTGACTTAAATTTATTAAAGTTCCAACTCGGTGTAATATGTCTTAACGAATCTGATATACGAGCTTTCTCCTTAAAGGTTGTTTTTCCCGCATGCGATACGTGGCTTCACCGCATTGCTTCACTGTAACTGTTGTAAAAATAAGAAAAAAACGTGGGAGTGAGGTGCTCAATGACAGAAAAGTTTAGTTGGAGACAATTTAAACGATTACTAGCGCAGAAAAAAGAACTTAGAGATTGATTTCGGCCGAAGATATATAAAGTTAAAAACACTTTTTGAGTGCGCGTAATGGTGGTGTTACATCGAAAGTTACAACTGCTTCCACAAAATTGAAAAAATGGCGTAGAACTGATGTAATATGCGGGTTGTTAGCACGATTGATTGTTCTCTGCTTCCTTTCTCTGCCACTTAATTCTTGGATTGACGAAGTGTCACTATTTATACCTCCGTCGGAAGATATTTTTGTCCTCTCATTGGAGCGACTAAATGACGTCACAATTCAATCTAGCTTAGCACTCTGGCACAAAGACCATCCCCGAGACAAAGCCGGAAAAAAAAATATTGTTAACACTTCGCATATTTTCATAATTAAAGATAGTTTTAGATTCGACTTGCCAGACTCCGAGAAGACCTTTGAAAGATAAAAGCGGCGCGCACAGTTTTTATTAAATCGGTAAACTTTAGATACTAATTTAATTCTTAACAATAATAAAATAAATTTTGTTAAAATAAAAATAAAAAAAAAAAAGAAGAGAGTATTGTAAATTTATTAAATTATTTTTATAGGAGAAATAAAACGTTCCTTTAGGAAAACATTTCTCCGAGTAGTTTCTATGATGAATGACAACTCAATACTCTGAGGTGCAGTTGTCTCCAATAAAAAAAGACCGTGCAGTGACGTCATCAGTTCTTTTCAAGACACGAAAAACAAAATAAAAAGGAAAGAAAAAAAAAAAAAAAACATTGTTCTTTTCAAGACACGAAAAACAAAATAAAAAGGAAAAAAAAAAAAAAAAAACGATAATTGACCCGGGAGAGTTAGGTTTGGTTTATTGATGCGGTCTTCGGTAAAGACCTTGTTTATTTTGTACAGAAAAGTTAATTTCTGTTTTCCAATAGTAGATACGGAAAAACGTTATATCTTTCGTTCTGTTTTCAGTCAATAAGTGCTTTTTACCCGGGCGATAAATGTTATAAATTATTATCGGTTTAACGCATCCGATTTTATCTTAAAAATAAATACAGTACTGCAAAAATAAGAGAAAAATTAGAATTTGTATATATGTTTAGCGCCAATCTGAACGAAAAAAAAAGAAGATAAAGTAACCAGACGTCCCAGATAAGCCGTGACAATCCCGGTTTTTGAATCTGTCCCGGTTTTGAATAAAATGTGTCCCAATTTATAAGTAAATAATTCGTATTAAAAAAACTAAAAAAAAGATTAACTATACTTGACGACAGCATCGGAAGTCAGTATTGAGTCTATGGGAGAACCGAAGTTCATTTATATCACTACGCCGATGATATAGTCCATTAGATTATTCGCGACGTTACAGTAAACTGCAGTAACATAATGACAATTTTGGGCTAATAAGCTATGGTCTTCGAATAAAATTACGATATTAACATGTAATAAATTATCTGCATGTTTATAATATATACGATGATCAGATGCGTAATGATGTTCTGCGCATTCGAACTGTCCTAAAATGGCGGAGAGTTGTAATTTTTAAGTCGTTCTCGAAAGGCTGCATGATTAGCTTGTCAAACGAAGCAAACTGCATTGAAATAGAGGCAGATTACATAAAAATAAACATCGTTCTTATTGACAATGTTACTTTTTACGTCGAAATCGACCGTTCCGTGCCCATTAATACGCTCACAAAAGTTGGTAATACGCCGCTCCCATAGACTCAATACTGACTTCCGATGATGTCGTCAAGTAGATTTAATTTTAAAAAATTATCTTCTCCTTCTCCAACTTTTAGATAGATTATGGTTACCATAATATACCATCGTGGATGACATTTTACTTTTTTCTAAAATTTCTTTTTTTTGGATTTTGTCTAACCCCACACACCCTATACTGTCTACGCACCCCAATATCTAGAATAGGGGGTCTTAACCTTTTGATGACTCCAGACCCCAATTGATTGTTCAATATGGTCCCATATACCCTTCACTCAGAGATCGAGATCCATATCCCAGCATTTTGTTCCCATACTCACAAAGGATATGGATACCCCTCCGATCTAGAACGTCCCGAGTTGAAGTTCAGAAAATCTGCTCACTTTAAAGAAGGAAAATAAATAAAATAAATAAATAAAAAGGCGCTAGTTATATAAAAGATACTCTAATTCAGAAAAATTCCTCATATTCTGAAAGTAATAATCTCCTTCAAGATCTTAAACCCGATATTCTCTTTCCTTCATAAAAAATTTACAAATTCACTCCCTCTGGAAAACTAGAAGTTTTATCCATTTACAATGAAGTAATTTTTCATAAATTGAAATATGATATTAATTAAATTTATAAATTACCACAGTTTTTGTATTAATTTTATGCAGAAGAGAAACATTTGAACAGGAAAAAAAAAAATTAATCGATTTTAATTAAGCTTCTTAATTTAAAGAGCTACTGTCATTTGAGAATGTGTAGTTACTTTACTCGATAAGGACGAGAGGGGAAAGAAAGAAGAAAAAAAAAGAAAAATTTAAAGGGGAAAAACAGATTTTATGACAGTTTAAATTGTCAGCAGTGTTTTTCTTGGGATTATTTTCTGCTCGAAGGACGATAGTTTTGCCTTATAATCATCATTTCTTTCCTAATATTCCCTGTTAATATTTTACTTATAAGCAGAGCGGATCGTCAAAAAAAAAAAAAAGCTGGAATTATAATGTTCCGAGTTTCGATTTATATATACCAAAAATAGTATATATTTTTATGAGAATGTCACGTTTTCAATAAAGTAAATGCCATAACGGCAGATAATCGATTGTGGCATCAGATTAATATTGATAAATTATCAGGAAAAAAAAAAAATCGATTTTAATCATTACCTTTTAAAAGTAGTCAAATTTTATTATTATTATTCTTTTTAATTTATAAAAATACTTAAAAGTGATTGGGGCATCAGATTAATATTGATAAATTATCAGGAAAAAAAAATCGATTTTAATCATTACCTTTTAACAGTAGTCAAATTTTATTATTATTATTCTTTTTAATTTATAAAAATACTTAAAAGTGATTGGCATGCAATAAAAAAAAAGAAAAATAATAATAAAGTGCAGTGGCAATTTATATACGGGAAAAAAAAAAAATAAATTGTATATTTTAAACAATCATTACCCCCGACGAAATTAATTTCACTTTTTATTTTTTATTATTATTATTTTTTTTTAAATTAATTTAGAAAGGGAAATCAAGTTATATAATATATTATCAATTTCTACCAGCAGTTTTTCAATTTTAAAAATTACTATTTTAACGATAACCTTATTAAAAGTGAAAGGGGGAAAAGGAAAACGAAAAAAAAAAAAAATTAATATCTTATCATTAAAATAGTAATTTTTAAAATTGAAATTTATTATTACGGTTAATGAAATTTGATTAATAAAAATTGAAATTCATTAATGAAATTGAACAATAAATAATTTTCTTTTGTTTTTTTTTTTTTGCTTTTTTTTTTTTTTGTTGTATTTTTATTCATTCAATATCGCGAATTAATTTCAATTTCCTCATCAATTTAAATGATCAATTTCGGTTTTTATTTTTATTTTTAACAATTTTTTCGGTAACTTACCGATTTTACGGTGACGTTTATGCGAAAGGAAATGACTGAGATTTGCAGGTGGTGACTCTGCTGTCAATTATTGTAGCTACTTCATCCTATCGATTTTATTTCTATTCCCACTTCTGGGGTCGACAGTTAAAGTTACATCTGTATTCCATCTGGACTGCTCCCTAATCAATTGTTATCGGACATCTTAAGCCATTTTGACTCCTACAAACCAGATAAGTAAAGGATCGACAAATCGTTACCGCTTTTATCTACCAACTGTATCCATTTTTTCGGTTTTAATATTCATAAAATCGGTTCCTCTCGCCCCGCCAAATATATATATATATATTTTTTTTTTTTTTCCTATTTTTAAAAATAATTTGCGCAAATTAAAATACATTATTTTTAAAAATTGAT